>JAQQSZ010013030.1:0-11862 GCA_028646595.1 Phalanger gymnotis | reverse complement strand
AAAGACAGAAAGTACCAGGAAACCAACTGGTAGAAGAGAATTCAAATGTTGGCAATCAGAACCTCTAATGATTGGACAGCAATTAGGTTTATCTGATAAGAAGAAAGGATATAAAGGGGAATACAAATGGTGGAGCAGAGTATTCTAAAGTTTCTTAGTAAATTATTTTGGAAGTGATGCAGTTAATGGCCTGAAGTGTTCATTTCAGCCTTAGTTTCCAGGTCATAGTTTTAATAATGTACTCTTTTAAAAATCCATTTTATTTGATGTTACAAATTCAATAGTCATTAGGGAATCACTTAGCTTGGAAAAACAATGGCTAAGGAGTGATTTTTATCATGATCTTCAGTAGTTACAATACAATGGCTGGAGGCCAGCTGTTCTCTGCCTCCAAAGAGAAAGAACAGGGCAATGGTCAAAGCACCAGGAACTCAGATTCTGTCTTTCCTGACCAAGAGGGTGAGTAGGATGGCACATGGAAGGAAGTTATGTCTGTTCTTTCACTAGAGATTTAAGTATGTTTTTGCCAGAAGGCAAATAGATTAGTTTCCCTATTTATCATAGTTCTTTCTATCCCTTTGACTCTATGATTCTATATTTAAAGAACCTAAGGCCCTCTTTGTTAGTTTTCAAAGAACCAAATATTCTATGGTGATTATAGGCAACTGAATGTCATATTACATTGCGTTGCTGCAGTTGGTTAAGATGGGAATAATACAACTCAATAAATACTTGTCAATTGTACCTCTTTCTTATGGAGTCCCCAGAGGGTCATTATATTTTAAAGTCAAAGCATGCCAATAAATGAATTAAACCTTTAGTTAGGGGTTCCAGAAAGGACTCTCTGCTGAGCAAAGTACTTAATGTGCAAAGAGATACACACAAATGTTCAGAATTACTTGGTGTCAGGGAAGACAAATTGTTGGAAGTATCCAACATATTTTGAAATCCTGTGTACAGGAAAGAGGGCAATAAAATATATCCTGTCATGGGGGCTAGGTAATTGAAGAATCAGTGAAATGAAGCCAGAACAGGAGGAGAGGCAGGAAGATGAATGAAGCTCTCTTCCTCATCAATATCATATTGACAGAGCACCAACAACATGGATGTTAGAAGGAAATCTGTAAGTGTGACTGATGGATAGATCTGAGAGCTCTCTTTAGTTTTAATGGATTTATCTTTTGATTTCACAACATCTTTTTAAAAAACATAAATAAAACATACAGATGTTTATTCTAGTCACCTCTGGTGTAATTCTGTTCTACAATGGGTCTTTTCCTGAAGGGTACACATTGGTATATGTTTCTTTCCAATTTAACTCATTAATCACATATTAGCTATCACCAACCAGGGAAAAAATTTCCTGAGTAAACATTTTACTCTCCTGATCCTACCCATTAGACTATGTTGATCTCTGACAGATGCAAGCAGTACAGGGGGTCATGTAGGAAGACATCCACACACAGGGAGGGTGATACCCTGCCCAGGCAATCATCTGATTTTTGTCATCACTTCAAATGCTAGTCACCTAGCAACAGGCAGTACTGATACCCACAGTGGCACCATGTGCTTTCTTCCTTTGTCTGCCATTGCCGACAGCCCTTGGCTCTTTACGATAAGTGACTCCATCACAGTTTCTCTTTTTCATAAGCAACTCCATCATGGTTTCTCTTTTTTACATTTGCCCCACTTAAGAGCCATTGTTTAGGATTGCAACTGTGCCTACATCTGTTAGATCCTTGAGCACCTGGAGGGACAGAAGTAGGTTCAGAGAATGATGACTGAGCAGAGAGATGAAAATGAGGACGCATTATTGACATATCAGCTCTCATAATTTAAAAAGTAAAAGCGTAACCAAGGAGCACTATTTAGAGTTTGAGACATGATGATATTATTCTCTTCCACATATGCTCTGATCCAGAAAATCTAGATTATTCTTTTCCCAAACTGGACAATGTGTTCTCATATTTCAGTACCTTCGCACATGTTGCTCTCCCTGCCTAGAATATCTTCCTTCCTCTTTATTTACTTGAATTCCTATCCATCACAACACAAAGTATTTGAGAAAATATCTCCTACCAGTTTTATGGAAAAGAGAGATATGTGTTCTATAAAATAGTACAGTTGAATATATTTGGGGCTCTTTGGATGGCTGGACTCACAAGATTATAAAGATGTGAGCTGACGTTAGAGGCTATCAAGTGAGATCCTCATGTTACATATGAGGAAACTGAGGCACGGTGATTAAGTGACTTGACAAGGGTCACACAGCTGGTTAGTACAAATTCAGGTCTACCACTCTATTCCCTACTAATGCTGCCTCTCAAAGACTAGTTGTTAATGATTCAATGTGAATTTGGTAAAAAGGGTTCAAGTCTAATGTCCCTGGGATCTTGATCCTAGACCCAGAAGGCAGAAGCAAGAGCAATGGGAAGAAAGATTTGTATAGATTAATTTAGGCTTGATAGAAAAAAATAACTACCTAACAAAGCCATTCAAAGTAGAATGGTTGTCTTTGAATGGTAGTGGTTTCCTTCACTTTAGAGGCTTCAAACAAAGATTGGATGATCCCTTTTTGGTATATTGTAGTCAGGATTGTTTTTCTGGGAGGAGTTGGAAGATGAATACTGGAGTCCCTTTCAGTTCTAACATTATGAGATTCTGTGTTACTGTGGTTTAAATACTTTAACATTTCAATAGAACTGTGATATTGGATTGCATTTTATTATTTGTGCTATTGGAGCAGTCATTTCATCTCTGGGATCCTCAGTTGAGTTTCCTCATCTGTGTATTAATCAGGTTGGATTTGATCTTTAAGATTCTTTACAGCTCTGAATCTTTGATTCTATGCTTCCTCTAATTGTATGGTTAACCTAGCTCTCTTTTTCTAGCAATCTTAGTGATAGGATCTTATCTATCTGCATTAGTTTGCATGTTCTTTGAGGGCAGAGGCAAGTCTTGGCTAAACATCGCATTCACCCCAACTCTAGAAGAATTCTCTACACACAGTAGGGAATTAATGTTTGCTGGTTGACTTCCAAACCTATTCTTCTTAATTATATCCCAGTTTTGATTAGTGATGCCATTATGTCTCCAAGTCACCCAAGATTTAAAACATGGTTATTCTTGATCCATCACTCTCCTTCTTTTTCCATGTCCCATCATCCAGTCAATGATCCACAATGTCTATTTGTATTTACTTTTTCCTTTCTGTCTCGAGGACTGAGATTCTAGTTAAGCCCTCATTACTTCTTGCCTAGGCTACTGAAATA
Source organism: Phalanger gymnotis (assembly GCA_028646595.1). Taxonomy (NCBI): domain Eukaryota; kingdom Metazoa; phylum Chordata; class Mammalia; order Diprotodontia; family Phalangeridae; genus Phalanger; species Phalanger gymnotis. The sequence continues at coordinate 8,590 of JAQQSZ010013030.1, read as the reverse complement.
GGATCCTAATTGCTAAAGTTGAGAATCCCTTTAAATAGGTGCATCATTTGGGCAGCTTTCTGAAATTTTAAATTTCTCCTGAGCTTGAATTATTGGCAGAAAGGAAGTAGAATAGGAGTACCTAGGAGCCACAGTGAGTAGAGCACCAGCCCTGGAGTCAGGAGGACCTGAGTTCAAATATAGCCTCAGATACTTGACACACTCACTAGCTATGTGACCTTGGGCAAGTCACTTAACCCCAATTGCCCTGCTTTCCCGCCTCCAACAAAAAAGAACGAAGTAGAACCCTCTTAATACCTGGCCCAGTACTTCCTACTTATTTATTGAAAGGAAATCAGATCAATTGATATAGCCTTGGACTTGACTTGATTTTTCTTTTTAGTCAAGAAAATTATTTAACTAAATTTTTTCCACTGAATTTCCTAATCTGTCCAGATGTTTTGATTTTCTATTGTATTCATAATACATATATAGTGACAGGAAATATGTACATATCTATCTATACATATAAATACATACACAAATATGCATGTGTTTGTGTGTATATGTATATATACATACATATAAGTGTGTGTGTGTGTGTAAAGATGTATATATATTAACCTTCAATAGTTTCTCCAACTCTTCACACACCTCTGTTCATTTTGGCATACGATACTCTCTTGTTCTTGAATTGTCTTCTATATTCAGACTGTTTCAGAGGCTTTAGGCAGCCTCTTTTCCCTTTTGTGCAGGGATTTTTGCCTAATACTCAATTTGTATACTCCATGACTCTTAGATCAAGCCTTAGGACATAATAGGGCATGATACCAGGATACAAACAATATGGATGGAATGTTTCTATATTAATTGTCATACATGTGAGACATCTCAATCATAAAACTATATCAAAGGGGAACTTGAGTGAGCCACTCTTCAAGAGAAGGAGATATGAACTAAAAGGTATGATAGATATATAGAAAATTGAATAGATTTGGAAGATTTAGCGATCATCTCATTTCTGCCAAAGGCAACCAAGTTATGGTTATGAAGCATGAGAATGAGAGCAGAATTAGGTATAATTCCATGGTTGCAAATTTGGATGACTAGGCAAATAGTGGAGGCTTGCCTGGAAATAGGCAAAGTTGTGTGAGGGATGGGTTTTCAAATACCTTATTTCCTGTTTTCAGGGAGCAAGAAAAAGTTTGCATTTTCTTTAGATGGCAGCGATGATTGAAAAAGAACCTAAGCCAACAGGAGAGTAGTGTTAGTGATGAAACAGATGAGGACTCTAGAGAACAATACTTCCTGAAAGAGAGGAGGTAGCAGCCATATAAGCTCAAGAGACCTATGACACTATATAGACATTGAATACATTCATGGCAGGTATCTAGGTGGCATGATGGACTCAAATCTTCCTTCAAATCCTAGATAAGTTACTTAATCTCTTTCAGCCTCAGTTTCCCCTCCTGTAAAATAAGAGAGTTGGACTTTCTAGTTCCCAAGATCCCTTCCAGTTCCAAATATATGTTTCTTTGGTTGCTTGGTAATTTTTAAAAATCATTTTTAGTGAAAGAGGGTATTACACTATTTTCTAGTTCCATATTGTATTCAAGATAGAATAGGAAAAGAGCAGTTCTTTACACATTACGGTAATTTTTTTGACTGGAGCTGCAGCATGTCCAGAGAATACACCCTAGTAAAAACTGTCTGGGCAGATGGACTAAACCAGGCTGAGTGAGTAATGGGGATGTCTACCCCAAGCATGTGAAGAAAGCCGTGAAGGAGGGTAAAGCAGGCACCGTGGAGAGCTTAGAGCTTGGTCAGACATTAAAGATGCCAAGGTTATCCTCTGCATCCCAGACCATTGCCAGTTGTCCTATCTTTTGTCTTGCTATTTGACTCTGAAAGAGAGAATGAGGCTGAGGACTTTGTGCAACTCTTAAATCTAAGACATCACTCCATGATGTAATTGGTTCTCTTTGAAAACGAAGGACAAACAACAGTTTTTTGACAGTCACAATTAGAATAAGAGCATTGTAAAGCTAGAAAAGTCCAGATTTTTAACCAGTAAATGTGAATCTATAGTGAATATAAATTTCCTGTAGCGTATCTCCTAACATACTTTACAGTTGCTACATAGTCGGTTTATTTCTTAAGGGGGTGGAAAATTTGATTCTGTTCTTGCATCTTGATGATAATTTAAGCATTTAACTTTGCTAGGTATTTCATCATGTGTTTGGAGAATGCATTGCTAAATATAATATACTGGACAGCTGGGTTGTGGGCCGCAGAAACTACAGCTGTTATGGAGTGAACTTTTGGTAAATATCTGATCACAGCACCAGCTGTAGGTCCCCAACACAGCAAAGGGTTTTTGTTTTCTTTTTACTCTGAGTCATCATTCTCGCTTACCCTTTAAACAAACTGAAATGAGTTACAACATGAAGCCACTGTTTAGCAAAGTGCCAGACCTTCTAAAAGTCATTCATGGCCCAAGTAAGTGTACTGATAGTACAGAAGTCTGAATGTTGACTGTCTTCAGAACTGACACAACGAAATCTAGCCAAACACTTGGCTATCGAGGATGGTGGGGGAAAAGATGTGCAGATATTACAAAATAGGAGAGAATCTTGAAATGACTTATTTCCCCTTTCAGAATGAGTCACAAGACTCAAGAAAAGACATGTCCACATCCAGACCACATCTTCCTTTCCAGTTTATTGCTATTGTCACTTAAGATAATATTTGGATCCTTTATAGCAAGAGACCCTGAAGTATCTTCAGTTACTGCATTGATCAATGAAATTCAGAGCCAACTATGGGCATTTAGAGATATAATGGAAGACTGCTAGCTCCTAGAAGTACATGTTTTTTATTCAACATTTTGTATTCGGTAGCATACAATTCTATACATGTACCCTACTAATGGTGGGTTAGTAAAAACATCTTCATATATGAAAGATGGCAAATATAAAGTTAGAAAATGGATTTCTTTTATGTTTGAAATGAACCTAGAGTATATTTCTTGCTATTTCTTGTCTTTCAAATGGAAGGAAGTATTCTATGTCTAGAAAAAATATATAATTTAGTCATTTATTCCAGAAAAACTGTTGATGCATCTAAAATATTTCAACAAAAATAAAATGTAATCATATAGTTGATATGATGTCCAAATGAATTTGCTCTGAATTAATTACCACTAATGATATGATGCTGAAATGTTAATGTATTCAGCTTAAACTAGAGGTGTGATGAGAAATTACATATTGACTGGGAAATTAGCTGAAAGTTAATTTCTTTCATTTATTGTTTTTCTTGTTGTTCAGCTGCTTTTCAGTTGTGTCTGACTCTTCCTTACCCCATTTGGGAATTTCTTGGCAAAGATCCTAGGATAGTTTTCCATTTCCTCCTCCAGCTCATTTTACAGATGAGGAAACTGAGGCAAACAAGGTTAAGTGACTTGCCCAGGGTCACACAGCCAGTAAGTGTCCGAGACCAGGTTTGAACTCAGGAAGATGTGCTCCTGACTCCAGGCCCAGCAGTCTATCCACTGTGTCACCTAGCTGTTCCAATTTCTTTCATACTTTTTCTGATTTTATTTGCCATCTATATTAAAAATAGACATAGATGGGGTAATGTTATAATTGCAAGGGATAGCAGAGCCTATCTAACCTACTCGTCTCCTTTACAGATGAGGAACTGAAGCAGAGAAGTTCAGTAATTCCCCAAGATCAGAAAGTCAGTGGTAGATCTGGTAGGCAATGCAGTGCATATAGAAGAGATGCACTTGAATTGAAGTAAGGCAAGACCTGGGTTTGAATCCTGACTCAGAAAGACACTAGTTTCGTAACCATGGCAAATCCCTTAACCCATCTGTGCCTTCGTTTCCTCATGTATAAAATAGGAATACATGAACGAGGACTGTTGGGAGAGTCAAATCAGGTAATATATGTAAAGTGTTCTGTCATCTTAAAGTCCTATATGAAGACCATTCATTATTTTTAACTGTGACTGGAAGCCAGGACTTTAAACTCCCAGGTATTGTTTTATCTACTCTACCACATACTAAATGCTGCAATGGTCTTGTCTATATGGCACTAAACATTAATTGGCATGCTTGATAATCCAGTCTATTATCTTTCTCTAAGTGAAATTATACATGCAATTCATTTGACTGTTTTTCTGTCATGAGGGCTAGCCTCTATGTTGCTGTCCAAATTTTGATGTGATGATTTAGGGTGTCATAAGGCCCTTCTACCCTAAAAATAGATGCTCTCTATCTTTTGAAGGCCTGCAATGCCCAGCACTTGGCTCGCTAGTAGATTATCTAGGCCAGTGTGTCCAGAAGGCCAATATAAAACATTAGCAAATACATAACAATTTAAGATATTTAAAACACTTTGCATATGCTATGTTATTCTATCATCGCAAAAGCCCTGTTAGGCACTATCGTTACTATTCCCATTTTATAGATAGGGAATCTGAGGCTGAGAGAGATTAAATGACTTGCCCTGTTCATACAGTTTGTATATTTCTGAAGAAAAATTCTAACAGGTTTTTCTTATTTATCTGTTATACCACCTAGCTGACTTTGCAGATTTTGTCTGGGGTCAGTCCTCCAAACCTTTTTCTTTAGCATTTAAGTCTAGAGTAGATTGTAGCATCAGCTAATTGGCCCCTTGAACTCTAAAGAAATTATATAGCTGAGAGTTCAATTCTTGGGGAAGCTGCTTAGTTTCTAGTGATAAGAAATATAGCTAAGATTATTTGGGCTCGCTCAGAGATTTGGAGAGCATCAAAAGGAGAAGAGGCAAGATTGCTAAAGTCAAATTTCCCATTTCACAAACTGCTCAGAGCTAGTTCTGAATACAAAAATAACAATAGAGATTTTTTGAGCTAAAAATAAAAATAATACTTACTATATAGGAAATTCTATAGTGCATCTCAAATGTGTCAGTGCAGTGTTTTCCTTTAAATTCATTTATTTTTAGTTTATAATTTTCAGTTCCACAAATTTTTGAGTTTCAAATTTTCTCCCTCTTCTTGTCCTTCTCCCTGCCCACCAAGATGGCACGCAATCCAATATAGGTTCTATGTATACCTTCATGCTAAACATATTTTCACAATAGTGAAGTTGTAAAGAAGAATTATAACTAATGGAATGAACCATGAGAAAGAAGAAACAAAACAGAAACAAAAAAGAGAGAGAGAGCAAACACTTTGCTTCAATCTACATTCAGATTCCGTAATTCTTTCTCTGAATGGGGATAGCTTTTTCCATCATGAGTCTTTTGGAGTTGTCTTAGAACCTTACATTGCTGAGAAGATCCAAGTCTATCAAAGTCATCACAGATACAATGTGTCTTTAATTGTGTATACTGTTCTCCTGGTTCTGCTCCTCTCACTCAGCATTAGTTTATACAGTCTTTCTAAGTTCTTATGAAGTCGGTCTGCTCCTCATTTCTTACAGCACAATAGTATTCCATTACATTCATATACCACAACTTGTTCAGCCATTCCCCAATTGATGGTCATCCCCTTGATTTCCAATTCTTTGCCATCACAAAAAGAGCTGCTATAAATATTTTTGTGCATATGGGTCCTTTTCCCACAGTGCATTTTTAATAGCTTAAATACCAATACTGCACTGACACTTTTGGTATACCCTGTATATTTTCTTGGTATTGCTTAGGAGTGAGGAGTGGGGAGAATAAAAGAGACAAGACCAAAGATTAGGAGATAGTTGTGTTACAGATTTGCTATTTGACCAAATAATTTTATTTCCTCAAATGGATCTGAGTAGATTATTTTTTTTATTGAACTAGCAATTTTTACATTTTGCAGTCTCAACAAGAAAACTATTCATTCTTATGATCTTTGTGGGTTTAAAAAACATACTTAAGAGGGTTGATTTGTTTTTGTGGAGTTAGCCAGCAACCACTTATTCACCTCTTCTGCAATTAACATTTACCAGTCAAATTATATGTCACTTTTGCTTCAACAATTCTATTTGACCAGAAATCCAGATCACTCAGGAAAGCAATTTCAACTCTGACTATACTTTTTCCATTGATATAGTTCATCAGTTTTAGCAACAATATTCATGGAAAATGTATAGATAACATAATGGGTCTAAAGATGAAGTAGTAGCCTAGAGATACAAAACTGGGCTACTAAGAAAATTGAACTTCAGAGCTTTACAAAACAACAGTAAAAATCAAGGGCCATCATGAGAGCAGGCATCTCTAACAATCTGTGAAGTTTTATAAACATGTCATTTGAACCCCACCATACCCCCGCAGGGAAGGTGCTACATGTATTATTATCTATATTTTGCAACACAGTGCTATAAAGTGGTGACCTAAAGTGGTCCAGTGGTGTTCTCTGTGATTGTCAGCAGTCAATTACATATGTCGTATTAAATGGGGCAGAACAATGCGACAGTTTATTCTAAATGCTGATGTCTATGAAAGCACACAAATACACATATTCACACTTGAATTGCTTCCCTGGAATTCCAAAGTACAAATAGATTTTGGAACATTATTTAGCTACTTTAGACAGTAATATCTAGCTGCGGAGGATTTGAGACCTAATTTATTGAATAACAGCCAACATTTGGAAAACCCTTTTGATATATTATCTCATTTGAGTCTCACAACAGACTTGTGAGGTAGGCCTATTATTATCTTCGTTTTACACATGAGGAAATGAAGTCTTAGATAGGATAAGTGCTTTGTCCTTGTTTACACAGCTGGCAAGTGTCTGAGGTCGGATTTGGATGTAGGCCTTGCTGAAGCCAAGTCCTCCTACACAGCGTCCAGTATGACATACTGCTTCTTACTTAAATTGCTTGTCTGCAATGATGGATAACTGTTCAATTCAGCTTTGTTTGCATTAAGGAAACAGAGCCATGGAGCCTCTAGAAATTTAAAATTAAAATATGTTTATGGCTAAACCAAAATTCCCACAATATTGTTGATTACCCTGCAAGACCATTGTCACAAGCCGGGGAAAAGAATCTAAAAGAAAGTAAATGATACAGTTATATCATCTTACTCTCCTTTAAAAAAAGACTTTCAGCTTTAAATAAAATTTTTATTGTGTGATAGGAAACCAACATGTAATTGTCATGAAAATTAATCTATTTTACTATAAAGGAAAATCTTTATTTGAAACTCTACGCCTCCACATTTTCTCTTTTGAAGGAGAATAATATATGTATGCATATATACATATATTATATATATAATTTATAGAATCATGAAGATTGAAGAAACCCCAAAGGTCATCTAGTCCAGTGCTTCTTAAACTATGGGTTGCAACCCCAGACGGGGTCACAAAAAATTTGGCAACAGTAAAAGGTTTCTGAATGTATAGACAAAAATTAATTCAAAGTCAAACCTGTAATGAATCCTAGGTGTTTCTGAAAGCTCTTGCCTGTATTGCATCATGCAGTTTCACTGCAGCTTTGGTTCTGAACATAAAGCATGCCCACTTTTCACTGGGCATGCCCTCAACCCACACAATGCCAATGAAGGATGCCAAATCACAAAAGGGATCATGAGTAGAAAAAGTTTAAGAAACCCTGATCTAGTCCAATTTTACAGATGAAGAAACTGAGACTAGAAGATGTTAAAAACTTGTTCAAACTCACATAAGTAATAGGTGGCTAAGCTGGGGTTCTTTCAGTTTATTGGAATAAATTTGCCAATTTGTAATTTCCCTAGAGTGTACAAAATTCTACTAGATGCAGAAAAATATCAGCTAGATTTAGGGGCAAAGACGAAGTAGGAAGATATAACAAACTAGTGTAATTTCAAATATCTTGTTAAAGCCAATAGAAAAACAGTGAAGTAAGCAGAAGAGGTCAACTAAAGAAGCAAATTAACTCCCAGATATCAAAGCTAAAATTGTCTAATCAAAAAGATTCATGCATCCGGTAAATCTTGTGTTTGCCAAGTACCTCAGGTTGCTGATGGGGTAACATGTTGGCTTCCAGGGGGGTGGGACAGTCAAGGGGACACGTGCAAGGCTGCTAATGATGCTACTCTGTGGGAAATAAATGAGTCAGTTGCTTAAAGTGACATATGGCCTCGACTTTTATTAAATTAATAAAGAAGAGTCTAGGGAACAATAATTGGTTTACTGTTGTTTACTTTTATCACTATGCACAATATAGCAAAGACTATAATTTACATGAACTGGATGCACATACTAATATACCAATGCCTCTTCAAAATTAAAATCCTAAGGAAATAAAAATCCACTAAATGCCAAATATATAAAGTAGGGCTTACTTTCTTCATGTAATATACGATTGTGCCAGTAAGGCAAAATGGGCTTAGTTTAACGGGTGCCCTTGAGGAGTTTGGCTTTTGTTTACCGGGAAAGTACTTTCACCTGTTAAACGCTAAGCCCCAGGCCCGAAGCCCTATCAGGTGTGAAACCTGTGTGGGCGTAGATTAAAGACTTAAAAGGGGCCATTCGGGAAGCAATGGGTCTCTGGACTCTGGTCTCTAGTCGTTGACTTGAGAATGCCAGAGGCTTGGCTGCGAGGAGAGGCAAGAAAACTATAGCTAGAAAAAATCCGAAGCAGAGCCGACCC
>JAQQSZ010013029.1:0-11862 GCA_028646595.1 Phalanger gymnotis | reverse complement strand
GTTAGTCTTTCACAACATGAGTATTATGGAAGGGTTATACATAATGATACGCATGTGGCCCATGTTGAATTGCTTGACTTCTTAGGGAGGGTGGGTGGGAAGGGAAGAGGGGAGAGAATTTGGAACTCAAAGTTTTAAAAAGTAGATGTTCAAAAATGAAAACAAAAAAGTTTTTGCATGCAACAAGAAAATAAGATACACAGGCAATGGAGTATAGAAATTTATCTTGCCCTACAAGAAAGGAAGGGAAAAGGGGATGGGAGGGTAGTGGGGTGCGAGATGGGAGGGCAGACTGGGGAACAGGGCAACCAGAATATACACCATCTTGGAGTGGGGGGGGAGGGTAGAAATGGGGAGAAAATTTGTAATTCAAACTCCTGTTAAAATCAATGCTGAAAACTAAATATATTAAATAAAATTTATTAAAAAAAAAAGGAACCTAGCCTGGAGGTGTTTACTCTTCATGGTACCAAACTTTGTCCTGGGACGTTGCATCCAGTCTTCTCATATTGTCCCAGAAAGACTGTGGTTGTGCCCCTATTCTTCTTAATCTCCACCCATACTTTGTTCACCCTAATGTGCTATTTTAACTCTTTTGTAGGGGAAAATCTTGTGAGCTTGGAATTTTCTGACTTACTCCACCAGCTTTCCAGAATCCTTTCTTAAGAATGTATTTGAAAAGGCAGATCTGCCAATATCCCAAACTTTTCTTCCAAACTTTACTATTATTGTTAAGGATATCACCATTCCTTCACTAGCTAAGCTCATAATTTCAGTGTCATTCCATATGTATTACCAAATCTTGTCATGTTTAGCTTTAAAACACCTTTAGTATATGTCTCCTTTACTCCTCTTAAATAGCATCAAAGTAGTTTAGACACTTGTTGCCTCTTCCTTGAACTATTATTTATGCTTTTTTCCTTTATTTTTTCTTATCTTATTGCTATAGCTAATATTTCAAGAATCATATAAAATAATCATGGCAAAATTGAATATCTTTGTTCTACCAATCTTACTGAAAAAACTTTCTAGTAATTTTCTATTATTAGTAAGGCTTGATTTTACTAACTCATATCATATTTACTATCATATTACTAATCAGTTTACTATCATATTACTAATTGCTAATTAAGTATTGGTTATCATAATAAGGAAAGATAACTGTATTTCTTTGATTTTTAGTGTTTTCAATATAAAACAATTTCCTTTATTTTATCAAAGGATTACTGTGTTATTAACATGATCTATTATGTTTAATTTTTTTCTAACAATAATTAGCCTTATATCACTAGTATAAAGTCAGTTGTAACATCACCATTTAAAAATATTTTTATAGCCTCTTTACTATTTTTAATACTATTTCATCAATAATTATTCATGATGTCAATCTAAAGATTTCTTTCTCTTACTTATATCTCCCTGGCTTAAATGTTAGAATCAAGGACACATTCATTCCAATTACATCATAGTTTTGATTGTTAGATTCAGGTTTTCCTCTCCACCATAACCTCTTGCTCTCATACCCTTCTTTCTAAAAATAAAAGAAATGGGAGAAAGGAGAATAATTTAGTTTCATAATAGAAGGCAATATACAATAATATCCATAATAAAATTGCGGGGAATTATAGATGATATGTTTGAATCTACCTATGAAATATAAAGCTTAGTAATGGAAACAATTCACTAAAAGGACATTGGAATTCCTTACAAACTTATCGCTTTTTTATTTCAGAGCAAGTTGGCAAGCTACTAGCTATCATGGCTCTTATTTAATAAGATGTTTTTAAATGATAATTTAAAAGATCATGGAATATCTTTGTGGCAATTTTTATGTCATTATCCATCAGAAATTATAATTAAATTCTCCTCACAATTCTGTAACAATATAAAAATATGTGTACATGTTTTAAGGATGAAAATTTAAGTTTTAAATATAAAAATGAAGCTTCACTTCTGAAGAACAAAAGTATGCTGCCAGGAATAAGTAATGCAAAAGAATACTGCTTTTCAGTCACCTGAAAATTTGAAATAGGACACTAATAATTGTTCTTTTATTTTCCTTTAGGCAATCTGTTTCCAGTGATCCATAATTAAAGCTGATAGAGGTATTATTACATATGCAAAAGGAGTTGAATCTTGCCTTTAGCTGAAGTACTATTACCTCTGGATTTTAATGATTAGAAACCAGGATGTGAAATGAGAAAAATTCACTCCCAGATCTCCACAAAGAGGATTTGATTTAACACTGAATATGAGAATTTCTTTTTTTTTTTATCTTTATGATGAATCTTCTTGGAGACTATGCTCTCCAGATCTGAATGTCGTTACTGAGTTTTGAGATATTTGAGTTATATTTATTCCCATTAGAAATAAAGAGTAAAGGAATAAAAAAAAATGACCATTCCTTAAGAAAGTGTTGGGGTTTGTTTGTTTGTTTGTTTGTTTTACCATAGTACATTGGACCAAAGAATCTTTCAGAAAGAAATCAAAACTGGCCAAACATTGTTAAACCAATGGGCCATATTAGATTCATGCTACACTTTAAATTACACCTCTTTTGAAAACTATATTATGTTAAAAAAGCATATGACAGAATAGAATATGAAAGACAGATCAGCCAATGTTATTATACTTAGAAGTAATTCATATGTTCATTTCCAATTTTCACCAAGGTCCCAACTGGGCCCAAAGCCTCTTCAAAAGACAATAAAACAACAACAACATTATGACCAGGAAAGTCTATACAACTATCAGTTATACAGTTTTATCATTAAAACATTCTATGCTGACTTTGCCAAACTTATTCCACACTTTCAATCTTTTATCACACTAAAACTAATTTTATGGAGGAGGCACAGAAAGGGTAAGTAACATGCCTGAGGTCCAAAACAGCTAGCTAATGAATGGGACAGGATTGGGTCCCTAACCATCCTATTGCTAAATCAGTAGCATGCTTAAAATTTATTTTGATTTCATTTTATTATAACAACACAATGAAGTAGAAAGAGACCATAGGGAGAGAAGGAAAGTGAAGAGGGTGGAAGAAATTACAAGTTCAATGACAAGAAGGGAGAATCAAGTGAGTCACATGATGAGAACTAACAGATTATTCTGAATAAGTACGGACTCCTTTATGAGTGGTGGCGCAAAGAAAAGAAATTTATATTTATAGCTTCTAAAGCCTCATCAACCAGAGAGAAGAAAAGAGAAGAAGAAAAAAAAAGAGGTGTTAAGTGGTTGGAAGCTACAGAAGACTTTCTTGTAAATAATAACCGACAGATATTGTCTTCATTAAAGCTATTAGCAGGAACCTACTTGTTTTTGATCAAATGCAGCTGAGCATGTTGTGTACAATAACACAATGGCAATCCAGAAAAGGCAGGAAAACTAATATTTTTTAGAAATACTTCACTCTGTACCAGAACTCACAGCAGAACAACTAGGTAATTTGCTATAGCAGTTACCTGCTAGAATTGAACAACTCAGTTTCGGTATTTATGGTGGTAAAGAGGAATATTCTAGTAAACTTTTAAAATTGTGCAATTTATGTTTCAGCCAAGAAACAACCAAATGTGCACAAAATAAAGATTGTTGTTCCTCCCTGAGTACAAAGGGAAAAAATTGCTGAAGAACCCCATCCCTCTCTCTGGTTAATCATAGAGAATGAAATGCTTGCCTCTGTGATACTTAATATGTTTATCAATGACTTGGAAAAGGCATAGACTGTATGCTTATCTAAAATGAAGATAACACAAAGCTTGGGAGAGAGAGTTATCACAGTGGAAGGCAGAGTGATGATTAAAAAAGATCTGGATAAGCTAGAATATTGGACTAAAGCTAGTAAGAGAAAATTCAAGAGGGATAAAATACTACAATTGGGTAAAAAAAAAGTCAACTTCATTGATAGAAGATAGGGGTGGACATGACTAGATAACAGTTCATCTGAAAATGACCTGGATTTTTGTTTTTTGGTTTGTTTGTTTGTTTTAGGCAGGATGGGGAGGCGATGGTGTGATATAGGTTTGATGTGAGTCAATAATGTGATATGGCATCCAAGAAAGCTACTATGATGTTGGGCTATATTATAAAAAGTATGGAGATAGAGATTGAACCAGTGATTGATATACAGAACTTGTAGATGAGAAAACTCTTTGTACTAACTCAAGTCACTACCTTTTCTGCAATTTCTAGTATTAGATAGTTATAGAGAACTAAAAGCTTATAAGCCTTGCCCAGGATCATGTAGCCAGTATGTGACAGAGGCAGAATTCCAAGACCACATCTCTATCCTGTATACCATGATGCATCCAGACACAGAGAAGAAATAAACTTGCTTTATTCTGCTTTGATAGGACCATATCTGGAGTACTAAGGTGACTATTCTTGCCATATTTTTGGAACTACAAGCAACAAAGTAAACTGAGTGGTGAATAAAATAGCCTTGACTTCATGCCATCTAAGGATTGGTTGAAAAGTAGTGGATAGTTAGCTTGGATATGAGAAAAGAGGTCATGCTAACTTTCATTAAGTATTTGAAGGACTCTCAAATAGACAAGGGAGTCGATGTCTTCTGCTTGTCTCCAAAAGGCAGAACTAGGAGAAAATTATGAAAGCTTCAAAGAGGAAAATTTGCTTCTGAAGCAAGGAACAATGTACTAACAATGTAGCTGAAGTTGAATGGGTTGCCCCCTGCTTCAAGAAGGATTATATTTTTGAGGTCTTCAAACCAAATCAAGATGACCACTAGTATGTTATATCCCAAAGGACCAGATCTGGATGGGTACTGAGACCCCTTCCAACTATGAAATTTTGTCATTTTGTTTTTTGAAAGGATATTGGTAGGTTAGTTGGTTGGTTATTATCCTTCATTCTCAGAGAGGACCAAAATGATATCACTATGCTAGAGTGAAGTTTCAGTGTGTCTGACTGTGGCTGATCAGATCAATACAAGCTCAGAATCTTCTACCACAGTTCAGGCAAAAAACAGTCCATTTGAATATTTAGAGTGGATTCTCTAAATGTGTGCATCTTATGCTTCTTTTGAGCTATTTCAATTCTGCTTTGTGCATAAAGCACAGCACCTTCTCTGATGGGGACATGCCACGCTAAGGGCTCCTGTGCCAGTGTTTCCTATGTCACACAATCAATTCCAAAGTTCTTAAGAGAGCCTTTGAGAGTATCCTTGCTTCTTCTGAACCATGTGAATGCTTGTCCTGTGTAAGTTCTCCATAAAATAGTCTTTTTGGCAAGCATATGTTTTGCATTTGAACAACATGCCAGCCCTTTGGAAGTAGAAGCCTCTGTGAAGTAGAGTTTGAATGCTTGGCAGCTTAGTTCAAGAAAGGATCTCAGTGTCTGGCATCTTATCCTGTCAGGTGATCTTCAGAATCTTCCTAAGACAATTCAAATGGAAGCAATTCAGTTTCCTGGCACGACACTAGTATACCGTTCAGGTTTCACAAGCATACGACAATGAGATCAGCACAACAGTTCTGTAGACCTTCAATTTGGTAGACAGTCTAATACCTCTTCTCTCCCATACTTTCCTTCAGAGCCTCCCAAACACTGAGCTAGCTCTAACAATGTTTCTGTCAACCTCATTATCAATGTGTACATCCATGGAAAGTATACTACCAAGCTAAGTGAACTTATCCACAGCATTCAAAACTTCTCCATTTGCTGTAACCAATGGTCCACATATGAATGATGTGGTAGTGGCCAATGGAGCACCTGTGTTTTCTTGATGTTAATTGCTGGGCCAAAATTAGCACAAGCAGCAGAGAAGCAATCCATACTTTATTGCATCTCAGCTTCAGAGGCTGCATTGAATTCACAATTATCAGCAAACAGAAAATCATACACCAACACTCTCTCCACTTTGGTCTTGGCTTGTAGCCTTTTCAAGTTGAAGAATCTACCATCAGTGCAGTAGCTGACCTTGATGTCATGGTTGTCCTCATTGAAGGCACTTGACAACATGGTTGAAAACATCATACTAAAAAGCTCAGCAGCAAGCACACAACCTTGTTTCACTTCATTGGTGACTGGGGAAGCACAAGATCACTGTTCTGCACTTCTATGGTCCTCCAATCCAAGCTGTAGTGATATTGCTCATGGCTTCTGTCATCTGCTTATATGCACATGGGCAGGTGTGATCAATAAAACAACTTCTGGATCTTAATGAAATTTGGTAAGTTGGACATCAGATCACTGAAATTTGATAGGATATGACTTATGAGGGTTACATCTCTATGAACAGGTCAGACAGAAACAAGTTAGCCTAGTGGGGCAGTAGAGTAGCTTTGTATACCGATAAGATATATTCCTATATGTATATCCATGAATCAGAAGGAATAAGCAAGGGAGGATAAATGAAGAAAGAAAACCAACATTGTGGTAGGATTGTACTATAGACCACAAGACAAGACTATTTATAATATTCTATCAGATATTGAGCATCAGGCAAATCTTCACCCTTCATATACATATATATATGTATGTATGTATGTATGTATGTATGTATGTATATGTATATCTTGTGCTTTTGCTTATATAATACATATCCTTACCACACTTTAAGCAAATTAATTAGCTGGATAAAAAAAATGTGCAAGTGGTTCAAATTCTTATGGGATTATAAAGCAGTTAGGATTTTTAAAAAACCCAATGTTTCCAAGGTTGCAATATTTTTGCCAATTAAATAGTTTATCATTTCTTTCTTAGATCCTATATAGGAGGCAAAGAGTTATATGAATATAATAAAGCAATAACACATTTGTCTCATGTTGTGGACACTAACCTGAGGTCTTAATTAAATTTAACTTAACAAATATTTGCTAATGACCTACTTTAAGCAGACTACCAGGCTAACTCTGAAAGCATAAGGTCTGAAAAGCTCAACTAAGAAAGAAAGGCTATTAGTATGGGCCTCATCAGATATTCAAGGATCAGCTTACATAAATTCAATTTATTAAAAATTTGACTGAATCACACGGGTCACATGAACAACAAGATGGAGGACTAAATATTCTCTTCAATCCTCATGACTTCTCAAACCTCTTCAAAATACTAGTTAAGTATATGACATAATACGGCAATTTCAGCTGTCTCCATGGTCTAGTGCCTGAGAAAACCAAAAAGCAGACACTTGCTCTGCCTGATTCAGAAGCATTATAGAATTCTGTAATGCAACAGAGGTCAGTCAAAGAATTGAGGAACAAAGAGAACAGTGAGAGAACGCCTATGTTATTCTCCACTAATCTCAAAGGAAAAGGCCTAGAATCCATCTGTAGCCAGTTCTATCTCTCTAGAACTCTCGTGTGGTAGAGGAGACCAGTGAAACATGAACTGTTCACTTTGAGAGGATATTTAGAAGGTTTTAATGTGCAGTCCATAGTGAAACTTCAATCAAATGGGAAGGAGCCAGAAAGTGAGTGATACAGGAATACAAGAAAAAAAAAAAAGAATGCAATTACTGAAACTCTCAATAGGATGATAACTCATTTAAAGACTTTGAGCATAAGCAAATAAACCAACAGGGAAGATATTAATAATAGAAAAATATGGCTTCAGGAACACCTTAATAAGATTTGGCATCTACGAATAAATAAGAAAAATGTATCAACAGTTGATGAAGCAGAGGACCCTGTGTGTTCCTAAGAGTACACAGAACCGAAGAAAGATTTTTCTGAATGGCTTAAAAGAAAAATATAAATTGTGAAAGAATTTATGGGCTACACAATAGAAATAATTGGCATAACAAAAAGCTTGGATCTACTGCAATAAATCTCTCAGGAAAAAAAATAGAAGAGAGAATAAAGTTAGGAATACAAATATATTGAAGTAAAGGTCAATTTGGAAGAAGAGGAAAAAAAAAGAAATAACGATATAAAAAAGCATGATCTCCATGCAAGCAAAAGACAATGATTTTGAAGACAGGATAACTTAAGGATTATTGGTGTCCCAAAAGAACACAAGTCAAAAAATATCATAATGCAAGAAATACTATAAGAAAACTTGAAATACTTCTGAGCATAGAAAACAAAGGGCCAGTTGGAAGAATACACAAATTGCCTCCAGGATAAACAACAACTAGGAAGCAAACTCCAAAATACATAGAAGTCAAATTTAAGAATTCCAATAAAAAATGACAAATTCTACAAGTGACCAGGAGAATGACTTTCAAATATAAAAGAAAGAAAATTCAAATAAGAAAGACAATTCTGAACACACCAGAGATTACAAGAAGGAATGGAATCATGTGTTTCAAAGACAAAATAAGCTCAAGATACAAGTGAATATGACCTACCTTGCAAAACTGAGCCTAGTTACTAAAGGAAAAAAAAAGATGGACACTCAATTTTTCAAAAGCTGTTCACAGCATTCCTAGACAGAAAAGCCAACCTGAATAAATTATTTGCTGTTCAGATACCCCAAACAACAGAAATATAAGAAAGATAACCAAATACAGCAACCAAAGATGGCAACAAAATAACAGAGATATTTTATAAGTACAACAAAAGGTAATGGTCAAAGCAAGAGTCAAATCAAAGTCAAAGAGGAGAAATGGGCCTGAAAGATCATAACACCCATACACAATACATACAACATACTTAATACCTAATACATAATACCCCACCTACAGGTGAATCACTGATTCTCGTAGGACTAAATTACAGAATGTGGGGGCAAATAAAAGAAGAAAAGGGAAGTAGTAGAAGATAGAGAAGATACTTGAGGCAAGGAAAACAACTAGAAGCTGTCTACAAATAAAAACATTGACAGATTCTTCTTTGGTAGAGTGCTAACTGATAAAATCATAGGTTGAATTATCTATGAAATATTATGCTGATTTATAAAGTCACAGAAGAATATTACTTTCATATATTAGAATCACTAAATATAATAAAATTGTAGTTTTAGATCTAGAAAGGACCTTAGAGGTTACCTAGTCCAAAGATTTTATTTTCCAGATGAGGAAATAAGTCAAAGAGTCCTATATGGTCACACAACTAATGAATGAAGGAGCTGAGATTAGAGTCCGTTTTTCCTAAATCCTAATAGTAAAGTTGTTGCTTACATTGTTTAAATAGTGAGTCAAGTAAGACATGGCATTCTTTGCTAAGTAATTATTATCTTGCAATAAGGTTGCAAAGAGCATCTTTGAGGGTGAAAGGAACTAAAACTAAGTAAAGACTTTAGCTGGAAGGTTAACTTAGGAGACACTTTGTTCAACACTTTCATTTTACAGTTGAGGAAAATCAAGTTAAAGAATGATAAGTGACTTTCATATGTTCATATAAGCAGTAAGTGTCAGAGGCAGGACTTGAAATCAGGTCCCCTTGACACCAAAACCAGGGAAATTTCTACCCTAAAATTAAAGTTCCAAATGGCTCTAAGAAATCTGGTTCAGATTTTCATGAAACTTTCAGTTACCTTGATGTTACTCTATTTAAGAGAGGAGAAAATTTTAAAACACCAGCTAAAACCAGTCTACTAACTAATGCCTCCTTGCTTGATGTTTTCCAGGCCCACAGTCATAGAATTTAATTACAATATAACCTCCTTGGAAACAAACAAACACAACTCACAGTCATTAGTTTATTAAGCACCAGCTGTATACCAGACAATATGCTAAACATGGGGATAAAAATATGTATGCCTACATACACACACACACACACACACACAGAGCCAAATTAGTCCCTACTCTAAACAAACTTCCATTCTGTTATAGTATTGCATCGTACTTCTTGTGCACTAGTGTTTTACTAAATACTTTCCGGATGTTGGGACAAATACAAACAACCTTTCCCACTTCATTTTTCTAGCTATCTTTTTTGGGGTCAAATAACCTTGAAACTTTTTAAACTGAATGGCTTTTCCTTTGTTATGCAGATACACATCTTTAATAAGTTTTTGCCTATGGCCTATTTGAAAGAAAAGGTAGTTACAGCAAGTATTAATAATTTTACCAGAATACTAGTTTAAACATCTCTCATAATATTATTTGTTGTGCTCAAGTAATTTGGTTCATAAAAATGATGAGTTTTATATTTCCATTGAATTCTTCTGCTATTCTGCTGCTTAATTATTACTCAACAGTCAATACTACTGGGCCTTAGCCTTGCCCACTTGATAAGACCCTATAAAAGTTGTGAGCAGTGGATAAGGGAAAGGTTAATACCTTAGAAATCATGGTACCAAAGAAACAGGTCAGTGATCTATCTTCAGGCCATATTTCACTAGAACAGTCTTATCGTTTTTGCTAATAGAGTCTAGTGATATGTGATTCTCTTTTTCTATGGATATAGACATGCACTGAAGGAGAATTGAGTTATAAACTTCTCTTGGGGCCCAGAAAGCCAATATGAAAAAATAAATGTAAAGAAGATGGTATAAACATTATAAGAACTTTACTATAACAAACAGTCTTAAACACCTTTTGACCTAACAGCATTTTCTTTCATTCCTAGAGTCTAAATGATAGGTTGGCTGCTCTAGAATTCCAACGGTTTAACAAGCAAAGTGGGTTTTAGATGGAGATTTGAAAATCTCCAGAGAAGGGTACAAAGAATGAAAGCCACAAATAAACGTAATTTAGTTTCAAATAAGAAGGAGGTATCATGTCTCTTTTATAATTTTATTCAAAATTATTCTCCTGGCCTTAAAAATTCAACAAGGATTCTTGAGGCTTCTTTCGACCCATTTTTCTATCTGCTTTCCCAACACACATCAAATTTTGCCTGATTTCTTATTCTTTGACTTTTTGTCAATTGTCTTGTGTTTAATATCTGTTAATCGACAATAAGCAGATTTGGAATTCTTTAAGAGATCAATCAGCTTTCCCTTTGAGAGATCTAGAAGATGTTGACAAATGTATTCTATACTACTCTACCAGATGTAATGGCAAGCAAAGTGGGACTTTTTGCTGCTTTTTCTTTTGGAATGCTTCTCAGCACTAAGGCAATCAAGTGCCTTCGATTGAGTCTTGCCTTTGAATCAAGAGTCTTTGATTGAATCAAGAGTCTTTGATGACCTGCTTAAGTCACAAGAAAGCCCAAGTCACATGAGTTTGAGTCACATGGTTGTGATGCCATCTGACCCTGAAGAAGTGTATGTATACTTCGAGGTTAGCATTTTGCTTGGGGGCTCACTCATTGAAGAGTGTGTGATTTGGCCAGACAAGACTCTGGGTAGCCATTAAGGAGCCCCCAACCCCAACTTTGAAAACCCAGATGTTGGTACTTCTCTCTCTGATAACTATGTATGCATTGCCATGGTCAGACAGTTGGAAGCCTATCTGTTGATTTGTGCTCTTTTCTCTGTTTGTAATTTCTGTTTGTATTTGCTCTGAAGTTCAGGGTGCTGACTTTTCCCCCTAAACTAAGTGAATGATATATGTGGATTTAAAGTAAGATTGTTAACTCCTTAAAGCTGCTTTCCTTTAGAAAAGCAGATCAAAGGACTTGTGCTAGCAGCCATCCAGTATGCTGATGTTATTGGCCTTACACCTCCATAGTAGCTGCAAGGAATATTGTTGTTATACCAGAGTAAAGAATGGCACAATTAGAGGCTATTTGTCCATAAGATATCTACTTTCTTGTCTTATAATTATTATGGAACTTCATTTATACAACTATATGTTTATACTTAATGATATGCATTACTCTCCATAGCTAGAAAGATAATAGATAGTTATTGCTTTATAGCTATTCTGAGAAAGAATTTGAAATATTCAGTGCCTAGAATATATTAGGTGCTTAATTAATATTGGTCGATTATTCTAGTCAATTAGGTGGTACAATGGATAAAGGATTGAACTGGAAATAAAAACCCACAAATTCAAACTGTGTTTCCAGC
>JAQQSZ010013028.1:0-11862 GCA_028646595.1 Phalanger gymnotis | reverse complement strand
TTCTAAAGCTGCCCCACCTCCACTGCCCCAGGGGCAGTGGCCGAACTGCAAACTCAGTCTCGCAGCTTTTCCCACTAACCTTCTCTGTTTTCTTTGCTGTTTGTGGGTTGTGAGTCTGGTAGATGCCACAGCTCGCTAATTCAGGATGCTAGGGCACTCTCCGCTCCATTTCTGGTCTGGTCGGTCAGTGGTCTGCGGTCCGCACTGCGCCACGCGCGCTGGGCTCTGCTTGGCTCAGCTCCACTCCCCTCAGCTGGGAGCTGGGAGCTCCGTGCGGGACAGACCTTACCCCTAGACCATCCAGGCTGTCCTGGGCTGGAGCCCTGCTTCCCTCTGCCACTTTGTGGGCTCTGCAGCTCTAGAATTGGTTCAGAGCCATTTTTTATAGGTTTTTGGAGGGACTTGGTGGGGAGCTCATGCCAGTCACTGCTTCCAGCCGCCATCTTGGCTCCGCCCCCCGCATTAATTGGTTTTACCGATTTTTTTCCCCCTCTTTCTTCTTCTTTTTAAAAATAATTATTTGTTAGAAGGTATGGCTCCCTGGCAGGTGGGAGGAAAAGCTACATGGGGGAAATTTAGGTAATATAAGAGCAAGAGAAATCAATAAAATTTGTTTAAAAAAAAAAGAAGATGAATTGCCATCTATTTTGACCACATGTCCTTAGGACCACTGGGTCTTTCCATCTGACTGTAACAACAATGTTACTTGCAGCTACTGTGTCTGTGTAACGCCAATAAAACCAGCAAACAGGAGGGCTACTAGCACAGGTTCTTTGATCTGCTTTTCTAAGGAAAGCAACTTTAGGAGGTTAACAATCTCATTTTAATTAAACATACATATATCATTCACTTTGTTCAGCGGGGAAAGCCAGCACCCTGAACTTCAGAGAAAACACAAACAGAAATTATATAAACAGAGCAAATAAACACAAATCAACAGACAGGCTTCTAACTGTCTGACCATAGCAATACATACTCTGTTAGCAGAGAGTGAAACACCAACATCTGGGTTTTCAAAGCCTGGGGGCTCCTTAACAGCTTCCCAGAGTTTCATCTGGCCAAATCACACGAATGCTCTTCCAATGAGTGAGCCCCAAGCAAAATGCTAACCTCAGAGTATATATACACTTCTTCAGGATCAGAAGGCGTCACAACCATGTGACTCAAACCCATGTGGCCTAGGCTTTCCTGTGACTTAAGCAAGTCATCAAAGATTCCTAATTCAATCAAAGATTCTTGATTGAAACAAAGGCAAGACTTAAAGGCACTTCATTGCCTTAATGCTGAGAAGCACTCCAAAACAAAAAAACAGCCAAAAGTCTCACCCTGCTTACCATTATACTGACTTGTAGCTAATTTCCTATATGTATTTTTTCTCCCTATTAAAATCAGTTTTTTGAGAGTAAAGGATGTCTTTCTTTTCTATTTGTATCCTCTGCCTGTAGCACAATGGTTTGCATTGTGTTAAGTAAGCACTTAATAAATACTTTTTCATTCATTCTCTTGTTCAGGCTAAACCCTGCTTCCCCACTTTCTTCAATCCATCCTCATATGAAATGTTTTCCAGTCTCCTAACATTCCACTTGCTCTCTTTTAGACTCTCTTTAACATATCTACTCAGTCTTTCCTAAAGTATCTTCTACTTTTAACCTGCAGCCTTTGGGTTAGTGTTGAACTGCTGAAGGTTTAGCAAAACATAGGACTACTAATGGACTTTATTACTTAGTTGAAGACCTAAGCCACATTTTTTCAGTGTTCACCATTTTTAGGGGTTATTGTTAAAAAATCATTGCTTCATAGGACCTGGATTCAAATTCTAACTCCACTTTATGATGTAAGACCTTGGGCAAGTGATTTCACCTACCTCCCTCACTGTCATCTGTGAGACTAGGGAACCGAACTGAATTTCCTTCTAGCTCTAAGCCATGATGCCATGATCCAATAATTTTGTTGATTTATTTGCAAAAGCTTGTATTATACACACTATTTATCAACATAAATAACTTGCATTATAAACATATTTACTTCATTCATATACATACTCTTCAGTTTCTGAAAACCCTAAGAATAACTGAATAAATGAATGAATGAATGAAAAAGCATTTTTAACTATTTATTGTATGCAAGGTACAAGGCTTGGGATATAAATAGAAAAGCAAGACAGTACATGCTCTAAAAGAGTTCACATTATAATAGGAAAAGACCTCACACATATAGGAGATTTCAGAGTTGAGTTAGGTGACCCATGCCACCTCCTGTCTCTCCCTCAGTGTTGCCCATGCTCAGCTGTTTTTCACTCATGTCCAAATCTTTGTGACGCCATTTGGGGATCTCTTGGCAGACATACTGGAGTGGTTTGCCATTTCCTTCTCCAGCTCATTTTACAGATGAGAAAACTGAGCCAAACAGGGTTAAGTGACTCGCCCAGGGTCACATAGCTAGCAAGTGTCTAAGGCCAGATTTGAATTCAGGAAGATGAGTCTTCTTGACTCCAGGCCCAGCATTCTATCCACTCTGCACCTAGCTGCCCCAAATATAACTCTCCGTGCCTTAAGAAAAACTCCCATTCTTGTGGCTGCTCTTGCTATTATCTTTTTTTCTCTCCTTCATTTCATACCAAACTTCTGAAACAAGTGGAATTTATTACTCCTTACCTCCCTGTAATTTCTCTTCAGTCTTCACCATCTTACTACATTCTCAAAGATCTCCACTGAACTCCTTCTTATCAAATCCAAAGGATTTCTCTCTATGCTCTTTTACCTAGATCTCCCTACAGAACTATTGACCTTATCTTATAATCCCCTGTCTTCACTGACTTTCATTATACCTCCCTTGGTGTCTTCATATCTTTCTACCATCTCCTCCAATTCCTTTACTTTATTCCCATTCTCCCAATGGAAAATATCTTTATTTTCTAAGATTTAGTACTCAGACCTTTGTACTTCTCCCTTTACATTCTCCAACTAAGAAAACTTATCCACTCATTACTACAACTATTTACAACTATGGCTGACCTCACTCAAACTACAGCCCTGAATTCCCAGCTGTTTGCTGGAAATTTCTGTGGCTGACTGTTCAGAAAGTACCCCAGATTCAGCATGTCTAAAACTGAACTTACTATCAGAGAACACAGGATGGTGTCATGGAAAGGGCACTAGATCTGAGATCCAACATCCTAGGTTCAAGTCCCAGTTGTGCTATTTACTACTTGTGTGACTTTATGCATGCTACTTAATCTTTCTTATTCTCATTTTCCTTATCATAAAATGAGTGGGTCAGATATCTCTAAAGACCTTTCCAACTCTGAGCCCTATGATTTTCTCCCAAGAAAAGCTCATTCTTCTTTCTTTTCCTTACAATGCTACCAAAATCTACCCAAGACTCCAAACTTCATAGTTCTTTGAACATTGTTCCATCACTCCCTTTGTAATGGCTTGGATATCCACACTTTTCTTTCTATTCCCACTATCACCAGTCTTGTTTAGAGACTTCTCTACTCCTGTCTTACTCCTATACTCTACTAATTATTCTCCCTGCATCCTGTCTCTTTTATCTCCAGTCTTTCCTGCACACTACACCTGATTTATCTTCATAAAACATTGCCTTTCTAGATTTTTTTATGGTAGCAAAGAATTGAAAATTGAAGAGATGCCTATCAGTTGGGGAATGGCTGAACAAGTTGTGATATATGATTGTGGTGGAATACTGTTGTGCTATAGGAAATGATGAGCAGGGTGCTTTCAGAAAAACTTGGAAAGACCTATATGAACTGATGCAAAGTGAAGTAAACAGAACCAGAAGAACATTGTACACATTAACAGCAATATTGTTTGATTAT
This sequence comes from Phalanger gymnotis, assembly GCA_028646595.1. Classification (NCBI taxonomy): domain Eukaryota; kingdom Metazoa; phylum Chordata; class Mammalia; order Diprotodontia; family Phalangeridae; genus Phalanger; species Phalanger gymnotis. The sequence goes on along the minus strand of JAQQSZ010013028.1, from coordinate 8,024 downwards.
CAAGCACGAATGACTTAGCTACTCTCAGCAATACAATGGTCCAAGACAATTCCAAAGGACTTATGATGAAAAAACACTATCCACCTTCAGAGAAAGAACTGATAAGGTCTGAATTCAGACCAAAGCATACTTTTTTTAAACTTTATTTTTCTTAGGGGTTTAGTTGTGGGGTTTTTTATCTGTGTTTTCTTTCACAACATGGCTAATAGGGAAATATGTTTTGCATAACTGCATATGTGTAATCTATATCAAATTGCATGCTTTTCTCAAGGAGGGGTGAAAGGAGGCAGAGAATTTGGAATTGAATTTTTTTAAATATTAAAATTGTTTTTACATATAATTGGGAAAAATAAAATTGAAAAAAATCTTAAAAATAATACATTGCTTTTCTCCAAAACCTTCAGTTGCTCCCTGTCACCTACAGGAGAAAATTCAAACCCTTTAACTTTGTATTCAAACTACCAAGATACTTTTATAAACTTATTTTTCCTCTACCTCTACTCCAGCCAAGTTGGTCTACTCTCCATACTCTCCATTCCCATAGCATTTGGGCTCCCACTGATACACCATTATTCAAGTAATTTCCCATAGATTAAGTGCCTTTTACACGTATCAATGATCGTAGACTGTATTAAGGACCCAGCTTGAATGCTACTTTTTCTACAAAGCATTCTCTCATTGCTCCATCATACAGTGAACTCTTTTTTCTCAACTCCTAGGGTACCTATTGTGCCACTCCCTTGACTCTAATCAGATGCTGTCTTTTATTGGTCTGACATTTCTCATACTATTTGTCGTCTTGATCCAACTATAACCTTCTTAAGAATAATCAAGACACTTTAAGCTGGTTTTCCTACTTCCTTTCACCACTCCCTGACCTAATTACATGGCACAGTGTTCTGTATGTGAGGGTCAGTCAATAAGCATTTACTAACCTCCTGCTATGTGCCAGGCACTGTACCAAGCACAAAGAAAGATAAAAGACAGTCCCTGCCCTCAAGGAGTTCACATCTAATGGGGGAGACAACAGGCAAACAAATATGTATAAACAAGCTATATACAGGACAAATAAGTAATCTACAGAAGGAGACCGTAGATTTATGAGGGGTTGGGAGAGGCATCTTGTAGGTGATGAGATTTTAGTTAGTACTTGATGGAAGCCAGGGGTACTGGAAGATGAGGAGGGAGAGCATTCCAAGCTTGGGGGACAGCCAGAGAAAATGCCCAGAGCCAAGACATGGAATGACTTGCTTTTGGAACAGCAAGGCGAAGTAAAGTATAAGAAAACTGGAAAGGTGGGGAGCAGGGACAGATGATGAAGGACTTTGAGGCCCAAACAGAGGTAATCTATATTTGATTCTAAAGGTGATAGGAAGTTACTGGATTTTATTGAGGGGTAGAGGAGGTGGCACAGTCAGACATACACTTTAGGAAGCTCCGGACTTGTATGATTTTACTGATGTGGAGAACTCACCATCTGGAAATTGCCTCCACCAATATTAAATCCATCTGTAACATAGAGAAAATATTGCACACTGGGAGGTTAGGTGATTTACCCATGGTCAAAAAGTTTATACAAGTATGTCAGTTTTTTAAACACTACACCATGCTGTTTCTCATATATGATAAGTACTAAGAGGGAAAAAAAGATATTTTTAACTTGTTAATTAATTGGTGCTATAGAATGTGAACTCCTGAGGGCAAGGACTATTCTACTTTAGTCTTTGTGTATTTAGCACCTAAGAAGGGTACATAGTAAGGGCTTATTAAATGTTTATGGAATGAATGAATGCTTTAGGATTTCTTCAGCAATACTGGCACGGTCTCAGTAAAGGAGCTCAAGAAGGAAAAAGTCTATAGCCTATTAGGGCATACGAAGTTCACAAAAGAAAACTGTTCTAACGTTCATCCTACAGTTGCAGCTTGCAACCCAGACAACTTCCTTTCTTCGACAAGACCTAATCAATCAAAGGGAGCTGAAATGTGGTTTGGCCATGGTTAGTGATGGGTAGCGTAGCTAAGGAGTTTGGAAATCAGAGAGTTTTCAGAAGAAGCCATTTATCTTGGAGAATCCTGCCAGACCCTGGCCTTTGGAAAAGACACTGGAAGAGACTGAAGGTTTGGACTCAAAAAGATGTTGGGAAACTATTCATTTTTTCTCTACCTCCCAGAAGATGAGTGTTCAAGTCCTAAGAATCAACCTAAAAGGCCTAGTTCGGTAGCACTGTGGTTAGGGATCTGGGCTATTGTACAAAAATGGGAGGGAGGGGGGTAAAAAGGATTTGGAGAGGGCAGATGCAGGTTAAATAAGGCATACTTCCAGCAATCCTGCATCTCCCAGATGTGCTGGCTAGCTTCCCACCAGACAGAAATTGTTTCATGAATTCATTTCTGGCCATTGGAAAATTTGCTCTGCGGAATACCCAGTCAGGACCCTGGGTTATTTATAATGATAAATTTATGTAACTTGCATAATACAGACTAATTTTCTCCTCATATATATTCATGTGCAAAAGTAGCATGAAGGACAGAGAGGGGAGAATGACATGGTAGCAATCTATGAATTTATAGTAAATTATCCAAAGCAATCTGTAAGTACTTATTCTTTCTGGCAAAAACAAATTCCTTCCCTCTGCTTCACAAATGAGGAGACTGAGTCATTTGCTGACCTGCCTGAGGATCATAAGTTCTAAGTGACACTCAGACTGTGAGACAAATGGCTAGAGTGAAAAAAAGTAAATGCCTTGAGACCACACTGACAGACAGAGACCTGCCAGCCAAATGGTCAACACCAAATATTCTAGCAGGTTTCAACTCTAAAAAGAGAGGAGCATCTTTAAGGCTTTTGTTGAAGCCTTCTTTCACTCCCTTGCTTCTGGGGCACCCTAGAGATACAACCTTTTTCTGGGAGCCCTATGTGGAAAAAGTCTATCTCATCAAGATCAGGGTCAACAGGGTGTAAGTGCCACGGTCACATTCCAACTAGTGAAGGAAAGGGTTTCCTGCTGCTCACAAGGGAACCCCTTTTTTGGGAGTATTTGCTAAGTTAATAACGATAAACCAAACAGTGAAACTCATAAGTAGAACTTCACTGGGACAGATAATGCTATTTTAGAAAAATGGACTGATAAGTAACTTTATATTTCTGTGGTTTTTTTCATGCAGATGTATCCAAATAACTTTACTAATGGAATGCTATAAGTATCTGCTGCCAGGAGTTCTGCTCTGCCAACCTGAAAAACCTCAATGCTCAAGAATTTTAAAAAGACAAAGGCCTTTCCTAGCCCCTGGAGAAGTTAATCTACTTAGGTTTTGTTGTTGTTGTGTTATTTACTCTCCAATTAATTTTTAATCTGTGTTTCCATGGTCCTTTACTAAACAAAATTTTATTGCATTATGATCTGAAAAGGTTTCCTTCAATGTTTCTGCTTTTCTGCATTAAACTATAAAGTTTTTATGGCCTAAAATATGGTCAATTTTTGTAAAGGTGCCATATACCACTGAGGAAAAAGATATATTCTTTTCTGTTCCCATTTAATTCATTCCAGATGTCTATCATATTTAGCCTATCTAAGATTCTATTCATCTCCTTGACTTCTTTCTTATTTATTTTTTTGTTATATTTATCTAGTTCTGAGAGGGGAAGGTTGAAATCTCCCACTATTATAGTTTTGCTATCTATTTCCACCTGTAATTCATTTACCTTTTCCTTTAAAAACTTGGATGCTATAGCATTTGATGCATACATGTTTAATACTGATGTTACTTCATTATCCATTGTACCTTTAAACATAATGTATTTTCCTCATTTTCTCTTTTAGTTAAATCTATTTTAACTTTAACTTTGCCTGAGATCATGATTGCTATCCCAGCTTTTTTTACATCAGCTAAAGCATACTAAATTCTATTCCAGCCCTTTATTTTTACTCTACATGCATCTCTCATTTTTAAATGTTTCTTATAAACAACATATCACCAGGTTCTGGATTTTGATCCATTCTGCTGTTTCTGTTTTATGGGTGAATTCATCCCATTCACATTCCAAGTTATAATTGCTAGTTGTGTATTTCCCTCCATCCTATTTTTTTCCTCACTGTTTATCCTTTTTTTTCTCTTTCTCTCTCCTTCTCCCTCTTTCTCTTTCTCTCTCCCCTCCTCAGAAATATAATTTACTTCTGACCACTACCTCCCTATTCTGCATCCTTCTAAAAGTCCCTCCCTTATCTTATCCCCTTGCCCTCCTATTTCTCTGTAACTTAAGATTTTTATAACCTTCTAAATGTAAATTTTATTCACTCTTTAACCCAGTTCCCCACACTGCCTGCCCTTCACCCTATTCTCCCCTCCACTATAACCGTTCTTCCATTCACACCTCTTATGTATGAGATAATTTGCTCCACTTCATCTCTCCCTACCCAATTTCATTTTTGAGAGCATCCCATTACAATCAAGCTTTCTATGTATACTCTTTTGAACTATTCTATTAATGATAACATTCTTAGAGTTACAAATATCATTTTCCCATATAAGAAGTAAGCAATTTAATCTTATTAACTCCCTTATAACTAGTCTTTCATGTTTACCTTCTTATGTCTTTCTTGATTCTTATAAGTCATATTTTCTGTTCAGTTCTGGTCTTTTCCTCAAAAATACCTGAAAGTCCTTTAGTTCATTAAATATCCAATCTTCCCTTGCAGGATTACACTCAGCTTTGCTGGGTAGATTATTCTTGGTGGCAAACCCAACTCATTTGTTCTTAGGAATATTATAGTCCATGCCTTTCAGTCTTTTAAAGTGGAAGCTGCTAGATCTTGTGTTATCTTGACTGCAGCTCTATAATATTTAAATTGTTTCTAGTTGCTTGTAATATTTTCTCCTTGATTTAGGACTTTAAAACTTAGCTATAATGTTCCTGAAAGTTTTCATTTTGGGATCTCTTTCAGGCAGTGATAAGTGGAGGTTTTCAACTTCTATTTTACCATCTAGTTCTAGCACTTTGGGGCAATTTTCCTTAATAATTTCTTGAAGCATAGTGTCTAGAGACTCTTTTTTTAAAAAATTATAAGCTTCAAGTACTCTGACAATTCTTATATTATCTCTCCTCAATCAGTTTTCCAGGTAGTTGTTTTTCTAATGAAACATTTCACATTCTCTTCTATTTTTTCATTCTTTTGATTTTTTTTTATTATTATTTCTTGATAAGTTATGAAGTCATTAGCTTCCCCTTGCCCAATTCTGATTTTTAAGGAGTTACATTTTTTGGTAAGCTTTTGGATCTCTTTTTACAATTGATTGGCATTATTTTCTTTATTTTCTTGCTTTTCTTGCATTACTCTTATTTCTTTTCCCATTTTCCGCAACCTCCCTTATTTGATTTCTAAAGTCTTTTTTAAGCTCTCTTAAGGGCTCTTTTGGGACTTGTGACCATTTTACATTTTCTTTACAAGAAGTTGTTCTGTCTTCTGAGTTTGAACCTTGATCTTCTCTATCACCACAGTAGCTACCTATGGTTGAGTTCTTTGTGTTCTTTACTAATTTTTAATGGCCTATTTCTTGGCTGTTAACTTTATGTTAGAGTGGGGCTCTGCTCTTGAGGCATGGGAGATAATGTCTCAGGCTTTAGGTTTTTTGTGTTGTTATTTTCTGAGCTCTATCTGAGGGCCTTTGACCCCTTGATTATTCCAATGTTCTATAATCCAGAGCCAGGTATGGTCACTGACACCTCAGTCTGTAAGTGACCTCAGATACTCCTCTCTTCACTCCTGACCCCCAACCATGGCCCCCAACTCTGCTGACACCACAAATGCTCTTGCTTCCTGCCATTCCTTGGGCAACAAAAAGCCTCAGCTCAACCCCTCTGCTCTGGAACAGAAACCAGAGACTCCAGAAGTGACCACAACTAGCAGGGCCTTGCTACCCCACTCACCCATAGCCACCACCTGAAACTGGGTCTGATCAGCACACCTGGACCCCTGAGTCCAGCATTAGCTGAAGGCCCCTGAATCTTCCACCGATCAGCCATTCAACCCACACACAGTCCATGGGGCAAAAGCACCTGAAGCTATGGCTGCAGCCAACACAGCTGCCCTCAGGGCTTGCTGTTTGTTGACTCCCCTTATCTGCCCAGAGGTAAGGGCACTTCCATCAGGCTAGACTAGGAGATGAGATCTTTCCTAATCCTCTCAAGTTGTCTTTTGCTGCACCACTGCTCTACTCCAACTTTTAACTATTTCTGCTGCTGTCAAATTTACTTTGAGGCATTATTTTAAGTTACTTGTAGAGGAATTTTGGGAGAACCAGGTACTTTCCTGCTTTATTCCATAATCTTCCCACAATTTCTCCAATCTACTTAGATTTGAAATTCCTACCCTGGGAATAAGCCATTTAGTGACTGAGTAAGTACAAATTTACCTAGCCCACCCTATCTAGTCAGCCCCAGACCAGACTATGTATTCCACCCCATCTAACTACCTACCCTGGCCATCTAGCCATCCACTACTCACTCTGGGCCCGTTAATTAAAATCAAAGGGCATATGAAAGGACTGCCTTATATATCAAATCACCATCCCTATTACTCCTCAGACCCAAACTCCCCTCACTGGCAACTATTCCCCTACGTGTGTCATCTTCTGCTATTAGAATATATGTTCATGGGGGTTGGGGATTGTTTCACATAGCCCCATAGTAAACACTTAGTAAACTGCTTCTTCATTCATTCCTCCTCAGCAGTGTGTGCAGCACCGGGTATAGTCAAACAAACCAACCAAGATGAAGGAAAGGGGGCAGTTTGGACTACATACATGGTAAATTCATCCTGGCATAAAGGTCCTTTTCTCAGCCTGGAAAGAGACTTGAAGACAGAGGAGACTGTGTCTGGGTGACACTTGTCCCTGGCTCTCTCCTCCTATGTCATTGCAGAAAAACAGAAGTGCCAGATCCCTCCCAGAAAGGCTGGGCTCAGATGGCATTCATTCTCTAGTGAAGTGCTTCCTGCTGTGTGGTTTCATTTAATTGTGTATTTTTATCATTAGATCTGCAGTGGCCAGAGGCCTGTGGGCAGTGAATGTCCTTTTTCCAGCAATGCGATGTACTTGCCATGATGACACTTGCTTCGATGGACAGCCGTCTTATTTTAAGAACAAAATTTTCTTCACCAACCACTCCCCCTCCTCCAACTTTTTTTTTTAACGTATTTTTTAGTCTTGGGGGTGTTATCCTAAGGCACTTAGTTCTCCAACAGAAGACTCTTTTAATATTATATGATGCCGCCACCTAGTGCCGCCTCAACAAATTACTGTATTTGTAACTAACTTGACAGTATTTGTAGCTGTTTCATGAGAAGGAGCCCCATGATAAAAAAAAAAAATCTATCACCCAGTGGGCAGCTTTTAGGTGAAAAGTCCTCTCTATGTGTAGCTAGGCTGGTCCTCAGAGAGAAGCCGTAAATCCATCGACATCCACGTTATTACCACAAAAAAAAACCCACTAGAATTAGAATTAAAAGATCTCAACTTGAATAGTGGCTCTGCAACTTCCAACCTGTGCGACCATGGTCAAAGCGCTTAACTCCTCTGGGCCTCGGTTCTTCATCCTTCTATAGCTTTCTCTCTCTCCATCCTCCCTGACCCATGTGTTGTTAAGCAAAATTGTCTCCTTAGTATGGCTTTTGTTTCTTTTGAGTGGAAGTACTTTCAGCTGTTAAGTGCTAAGCCCCAGGCCCAAAGCCCTATCAGGTGTCAAACCTGTGTGGGTGTAGATTAATGACTTAAGAGGGGCCAACTCCGGAACCAATGGTCTCTGGTCTCTGGTGATTGAGGTGGGGCTTGAGAACGCCAGAGGCTTGGCTGCGAGGAAAGGTGAGCCAAGAGACAGTTTCGGCAGAAGCTGTGGAAGCCAGAAGCTGCAGAGGCAGGAAGCTGTGGAAGCAGGGCTGACCTGTGTGTAGACCAGGAGTGCGAGCAGGAACTTGAGGCCAGTAAAAATGATTTGGCTAAATGCTATCTTGTTTTTCTGTGGCCTCCTG
>JAQQSZ010013026.1:0-11863 GCA_028646595.1 Phalanger gymnotis | reverse complement strand
GTTACTCTTGTGAGGCAGGCCTACTGGGCCTGGAGTTTTTTGGTCAAGATATGGGAATGGGGAGGCTGGTTTGTGAATCCGTTGCTGTGGGGCCTAAATAAATGTTTTGTTGCTTTCTGCTTAGAGAATCCCTCATACCTTGTGGTTTTGAACCATTCAAATATATATGATTATATCTGAGATCATAAATTTGACCTTCCTACTACATAAAAGTCATAAAGTTATAAAGAGTCATACATGATATAAAGAAGACCCCATATTTGATTTTGAAGTTGGAGTCTCAAGTGTTTTATTCAAGAGGCTGAAGGGTTTCTCCTTTTGGTTCTTGAGAAGTGGACACAAATCCTCAGAAAGGAAAAGTGCATCTTACAGAAGCACAAATTGAGCTTTTATGGAATTAGTTCCCCGCCCCCCTTGCAAATCCTCTACTCCCTTTGTCAGGATTGGTCTCCGGTTACATCACTCCCTATATGCCATATTAGTTATTATGTTGCTGTCCAATGTTTCTGAGCCCCCCTTTCCATATGTTGCTGAGTGGTCAGGTTCTTTTTAAGGTCTTTTTCTTATCTCAGCAACCCTTGGGCTGTCACAATGTCAGGGCCCTCTATATAGAAACTTCTTTCACAAGAGGCATTCTATGGCTCCATCTGTGCAGAAACTTATTTCACAAGACTGTCACAGACTCTATGTCAGCAACCTTTAGGTTGTCATGTCCTCTGTGTGGAAAATTTCACGAGAGGGGCCGTATGGCTTCATCTGTGTGGAAACTGAACTTCATATTTTATAATATAACATACACGACTGAAACTACTGAATAACAACAAACATACATCAATATTTACATGGATATGCTGCATTTTCTATTAATTATTTCCAGAGACAGTATCATAGTATTGATAAAGTGCCAATCACAGAGAATGGATTTAAAGTTCTTCTTTTTAAGATCTGCCTCTAGCACATGTTGACTAAGTAACAATGGGCAAGTCGTTTAACTTTTCTGTGCCTCAGACAATTCAAACATTTGAAGTTGCTGAAATGTTGCTGATCTACATTGGTAGTGGGAGTTCTTCACAGAGAGTTCTCTACACTGAGACAATCACAAATCAGAACAAAATGAAAACCAAAACATGAGCCTTTAGACCAGACTTTTACAGCTTGGCAGTAGATAGGGGCCAAAACTAAAATAAGCTAAACTTCTTCTGGTCTCAGATAGGTTAGACTAGAGACAGACTGAGTATGGTTGGTTGCTGAGGGTCACATGACAAACAGGAGAGTGCCCAGTGGCAACCTTACATTTTTTGTGGGCTGTCCAAAATTCTTTGGCTGCTTGTAAGCATCCTGGTGGGCCTTATGTTGTGCAGGCCTGCTTTAGACCACGGCTATAAGTTTTTCCACCTGCTCAGGCCATGGAATCATGAAATCTTCTTTCTGTTCCTATTTAGTATCCACTGAGGATTTATTTCAATACTGCAGGGGATATCTCACCTCTTTGCTGTGGGCATTTTCTACTTTTCTTGATTTTTTTTTATTACAAAGTCGACATACATAAAAATGAACATGTTTATATACAAACAGGAAAAGCTCTAGATAAAATTATGGATCTCTTTTAAGTACAGCTTTTAAAAATACATATAAATTTGAGTTGATAGTACCATCAATGCCCTTCATAACCATCATTTTTGAACAGCCATTTGCTCTCTAATGTATACATTTCATTGACACTTGTTTCTATATTTTCTACATCTTTTGGTGTCAGTATCACTTGTTCCCTACTCTTCCCCCTTCAAAAAATCCTTCTTTTGTAGTAAATAAGCATGGTCAATCAAAATAAAAACATGAATTGGTTGTTTATGAAAAAAATACATTAGAGACTATCATGTTTCTATCAAAAGGTGGGAAGCTGTGTGCATCATCATTATTGAAGAGATACTATTGTCATTGTACTAATCAAAGTCTTTAAAAGTTGTTTTCCTTTATAATATCATGTAGCATTGTGTCAACTTCACTCCTAGTTCTCCCTTCATATGATTTTAGGCAAGTCTTTGGTTTCTTCTAATGTAATAATATCTAATCACATTCATATATTATAGTTTGTCCAACAATTCTCCCATTGATAGGTACCCCTTTTTTTTTTTTGCAATTCTTTGGTATACCAAGTACTTCTATAAATATTTTGTATACAGAAGTCTTTCCATCTATTTCAGCTATCTGGTAATGCCACTGGATCAAAGGGTATAGAGAGCTTAGTGACTTTGGAAATATAGTTTGAAGTTGATTTCAAACACATTTGGATGAATTCAATGCATTGGTGACCCTTTCTTTCCCTAACTCCTTCAACAATTGTCATTTTCCTCTTTTGTTATCTTTGCCCACAGCAGGCAAGTGATGTGGAATTTCAGATTTGTTTTAATTTGAATTTATTTTATTAGAGTTTTGGAGCATTTTTTATGTGGTTGTTGATAGCTTCCTTTTTTCTTACAGAACTGCTTGTTCATATTCTTTCTCTTTCATCATTTGGGAGATTTGTTATTTTCCTTCTGTATTTGTATTGATTCCTAATTTATCTTTGATATTAGATACATATCAAGGACATTCCCTGCAAAGGCTTTCCTCCATTTATTTTTCCAATTCTAATTCTTATTCATTATTTTGTCTGTGTGCAAAAACTACTTAAAATTTTATGTACTCGAAATTGTTTATGGTATCTTTTATGACAACCTCTATTTCTTATTTACTTCAAAATATTCCCCATTCCATAGCCATAAAGGTTAACTCCTTCATATCTCCTTTAATTTGTTTATGATGTGATCTTTTAGAATACATATCTATTTGGAGTTCATTGCAGTAGATAGTGTGACAAAATCTAGTTTCCCTCAAAATTTTCACTTGTTTTCAGTAGGATTTGTTGTTTTAGTTGTGTTTGATGTTGAAAAGTAGGTCTCTACCTCAGTAGTTTGTGACTTTGTGTTTGTTGGATACTGTTTTATTCCTTTTGTATCTAAATATCTAATCTAACCGATCAACTTTTCTATTTTTAGCCACTACCATAGTTAGGATGATTACTGCTTTTTAGTATGGCTTGACATTAAGTATTGTCTAGGGCCTTGAAATATATAGATATAGATATAGATATAGATATAGATATAGATATAGATATAGATATAGATATAGATGTAGATATAGATATAGATATAGATATAGATATAGATATAGATGTAGATATAGATATAGATAATTTCCCTTTAGATTCTTGAATTTTTGTTTTTCCAGACAAATAGCCTGTTTTCTGGCAGGCAAGAAATTTGAGTATCAACTCATCTCCAATTTCCTAGGAATCTTTCTTTCCTTACTAGCAAGAATCAGTACCATATCTCGGGTCTAAGTTCCTTGCTCTTTTCTTCAAAACTTGGTCCTACTAGATTAGATAAGAACCTTATTTAAAAAAAAACCCTCTAGACTTGATTGCTCTGGGTTTGGAGGAAGATAGTGATGCATTTCTTCTGGGTCCCCAATTCTGTCTCACCCAGAGTGTGTCTGACCACTTTCTATCATCTTTTCTTCTTCTCTTGCATTTTGTGAATATCTCCCCCTCAAAAAAGCTGATTTGCTTTACTATTTTATTTCATTGTAATAAACTTTGATATTCCCCAAACATGTCTGTTTTAGTGTATATGTAGGATCCCTTCTCCAGGATGACCAAAAGAATCAACATAGAGTACTTTCTCCCCTCCCTTTCCTTCCTTCTCCAACTTCTAGCCAGTTGGACCCCATGAGGCAGCCTAATGGGAACATGGTTACTCATATAGCTTAGATGAGATGTTAGTCACCAACTACAATCATATGGGTAGGATAAGGTCCCCCAGACTTACCTTACTGCTGCCCTCTCCAGACCTCTGTGCACTACCATCTACCCCGCCAATTTACCCCAAGTATACCTGAACTTCTCATCTGTTCTGCCACTGGTTGTTCAAGTCTCATGGGCCTTTCCATATTCTTTAAACCTAAACTGTTTCATATGTGGTATCTCTCTCATGTAGAGTTTGTGTTCCTTGAAGAATCTGAACTGTCTAGCTTTCTTATCCCCAGCACTTAGCATAGTGTTTGGCACTTAGTAAGTGCTTAATAAGTGATTTTTTTTTATTCATTCATTCATTCTACAAATTACAAAACAGATACTCAAAGATATGTAGGAACATTTTTCTGGTTAAGTGGCTAATAAATGTCCAAGACAGAACTAAATCACAAATATCTTTCTCCCAGTAAAGTCTACTTTCCACTTCACTACACAGTAGCACTTATAAAATGAAGGCTTGTAAACAACTTGGATCAAGGCATTCTTTTATCTTTGTCTCTTAGAATCCTTGTTTTCTTTCAAGGCTTCTCTCATATATCATCTTCTCAATGAAGCTTTCCTCAAGCTTCCCAGTTTCTAGAACAATCTCATTCCATAAAATACTTGCATCTACTTATCTGTATACATGTTATATCCTCCAGACAAATAGAGGTTTCTTGAGGGAAGGAATTTTTGTGGTTGGATCCTCAGAACCAAGAATAGAACATTGTAGAAAATATGATTTTAATAAATGTTCTTGAAGTAAAGGGAATCAAATGATACTTTTTAGATATTTTTGGTCCTTTCAGTTTAAAAAAAAATTAAAACTCTGGAGTAAAGTTCTACCAACACTCAAATAGGAAACTTATTCAGACCACATCATATTCATTTTTTGTCATTACATTTAGAATCAATCGCAATTAATTATAGATAGCAAAGTGCCAGATTTAAAATACCCATCACCTACCTTTATCTAGGAAAAGCAAGACAATACTCATTCACTATAGCAAATTGGGTCAGATATTATCCAAATTAATTACTTCCTGGAAAAAATGCTTACACTAGGGAGATCAAAGTGATGGAATATAAAATAGCTTATAAAGCTTTAAAAGATAGAATATGAAGGATTTGACCCCTGTTGTTATGGAATAGATAAATGAAATAAAAGTAGGAACTATGTGTATTTTCAGGTACTAGATAATAGGTTTTTAAAAATATTTCAAAGCTCATTTGCATTGTATGTTGTTAAAGTTCTGTGAAATTCATATACATGTACACACTATTTTAAATATCATCGTGATTTTCAAAATATTGGCATGATGCCTTAGAAAAAGGATGGAACTGTGTCAGAAGACCCAAGTTCTAGTTACACCTCGTCAGTAACTAATTTCATGCCCTTTAGTAAGTCACATTCTTTCTGTATGTCCCCGTAACAATTATCTTCCTCAATTTCTTCTTCAGTAAAAGAAGAGAGTTGAACTAGCTGATACCTTTCTCCTCTAAAATTCTCTTCCTAATGTGTGTGCATGTAATAAATGTCTATGAAGATGTATATTTATATATCAGTATTCAGTGTTTTACAAGGTCCCCAGTCCTTATTTATAACACATGGATTCAGAGTAATGTACTGTGGCAGGATATACATAATAAATACACAAATGAATAATACAAAATCATTGATCCTTAACCCTTGCCAGCATATTTCACTAACTGAACTGCTAATTCTGAAGTGAGACCAAAACTGCAGTATCTGTTTCATTTAATTTAACTTTTAAATGAAGACCCACCTACTGTTAACATAAAATCCAACAATTTACAATCTGAAACAATGAAGTATTCCTACAACCTTCTATTCCTACCCTTTCATAGACTACAGTTCTCAGCATCGTGATGTTGGAGTAAGCAATCTTCTGAACATAAGACCCTGCACAGCAGAACAGAGTATTATCAAGTAACTTAAAAGAGTAAACTTAGTATGGAACAGGGAAAATCCTACATATATGAACAATATGTTCTGCCTGTATACTTAATAAAAATTGCATTTTGGTCAGATTTTTGGAAACATTTTTGAATGCATTAAGTGGCTGGCAATGAACTGATTGGTTACCTTGACCACTGACATATACAAAAGGTTATATATTACAGGGTAAAAAACTAGCAAAATTTTGCTAGCCTTTGCCACAGATTGACTTGTTAATTAGGGGTGCATCTTCTACTCCTAGCATTTAAAGGTAGACTGAACTCAGTTCTTTTATTGTGCAAAGAACTCAACAATATAACTCTTATCTAACACTAAATCAATTAATGCATTTCCCTTGAAAGACACAAAAAACAATAACAACATTGTGTCTTTTGAACCAGATTATTAACTTCATGGGATCTAGATGTTCACTTCAGATTTCCTTTTCTAATTTTGTTAGTGCACATGATGCAATTGATGAAAAAGAAATTAAGGAACTATAAAAGGATTCCATAGTAGCAGTCCTATGAAATAGGCTAGACTAGACACTACTATTCCTATAGCCTCAGAATATTTTTTAATCTGATCATAGAATCATCCAAAAGTTTCCAGACAGTAGTGTAGGATAGCCTCCATCCATAAGAACATTATACAATTAACTTATATATGTAATATAATAATATTGTTTGATTCAACTAAAGTGTCATCTCTTTTCTTCAATAACTGTGTATTCAACTAGCAGGTAGCCTCTGTACTTTGCTTTGTCACAGCTTTCATGTATTTCCTCATTGCTCCCAGAAGGTGTCATCATTGTGATCTCCAATTATAACTGTTGCCTAGACAAATAAGTTGGTGGTTGGGTGTGTAGGGGGAAAGTGAGGATACTACTCTTTCGTTCAGACCACTCTATGAAAATTTCTTAGTCTTGGGCATCCTCTTTATCCCTTAAAGTGATACTGTGCTTTGAGCAATGTTTAGATGTATATTCATTCAGGTGGACACCATACACTTTCTCAAGCCCCTCAAAAAGAAAGCTATAAAATGGAAGTTAAAAGATATCAGCAAAATCTACCTCAGTCTTTCCTCTTTCTTCCCAATCTCTCTCTCTCTCTCTCCTCTTTTTTCAATCTTTCGCTTCCTAGCTCCTCTCTCTCTCTCTTTCTCTCTCTCTTTCTCTCTCTCTCCCTCTCTCCTTGCTATCTCTCTTCCCTTCTATATTTTAAAAATTATCATTTTTATTGTGGGATTTATATGTAGTAACAAAATACTAAATGCATTTGCACATAGTGATTTGGATTAGGTTACAATTAATTGTTTTCTATCGTTTAATAGCAATTAATCACACACACCCCAATTTTTTTTAAATTCCCCATCACTATACCAGATTATTTCAATGCTAAATGCCTACGCTTTCTATATGTGTGTAAGCAATTCTACAGAGATAATTTATTATTATTATTTCTAGTTTCTTACAGCACTTTGAAATAATCAAGCTGAACAGGAATATTTATTTGTAAGAAGTCATTGTTCCTTTTTTCTGCCTCCTTCACTGTGTATAAATTAGGTAGGAGATTGAGTTGATGAGATGTAAGAATCTCATAACAAGTATATTCCTCCATTCTGCCTTTAGTTATTTCCCTATTAAGTCTAGGTCCCCCATTTAGGAGCAAGCACTGTATCAGAGTGAATTGCAACAAGCAAGTGAAGATGAATTGTAAAAGAAGGTATGAGAAAATGGACTACAATGTTGTCAAATCTCGATCACTACCTCATTTTTCTTGTTGCCCAGATGAAATAGAGATAGATTGAAAAGGCGGTAAAAACTAATCTATGTGAAGGAGTTGCAGTAAAGTTTTAAAATGTAACAAAAAGACAATATAACAACATAATAGTGAAATATAATATGATTCCATTCTGCTTCTTTTGGACAGTGACAGCAATAGAGACCAGAATAAGCCTAATAGGCAGCACTTTGTATTTCATTCTTTCTAGTTAATTTTCTTTATTGAGTTCACAATCATACAGGTAACCACTTTTAGGGCAGTAATGGATCCATTTGGAGTGTTATATTATAATATGCAACAAGAATATAAAAATAGGTCCTGTGGCTGTAGCCTTAGCTAGAAAATGGATCAGCTTTGACCTAATGCTTCTCAGCAGACAATTTCTGCCTTTTTAAGAGCCCTAGTTGTAAAAGGAAAAATATCCAGTTAGAGTTCAATGTGATAATGAGTGGTTCCTTAACTATTTCCCAAAAGTATGCAGCTAGAAAAGAGCTTATAATGACATAAATTGGGGACAACTTCCTTGATGACATTTTTGGGGCAACATTGCACTTTTCACATAGAGTATGGTTATGAAGAATCCATAATTTTATCCATGTGTGGGAATTGCTCGACCAATTCCTTAGTAGAAAAGTTGCCTGGTGAATGCAAGAATTAAATAACTTGCCTAAGAATCACACAGTTGATGTCAGAAAGTTGTTTTAAAACCAGGTCTTTTGACTGTGAACCCAGCACTCTACCTTTTAATATCACAATGAAAATGCTATGCTACCAATTTTTATGTATCCAGTTCATGGTGTAGTTGTTGAACAATCACATTTCTTAAGTAGAAAACCTGACAAGTCATAAGAACATTGTTTTTAAAACCATAATGAAGCAAACTATACTCCCTCTCCCCAACAGCGTCTTTTAGAGATATTAAGATTATTAGCACGTAAAAACCAAACCTCTAGTCTTCCTAAGCTGTTTTACTGGGTGACAGACTTTTGATATTAGATGTTCTTTGTCCCTCAAGAATTAAAATTTTAACAATAGCTCACATTTCCCTAACCTTGTAAAGTTCACAAAGTAATACTCAAAACAACCTTATGGAGTAGTTGTTATATGGTATTACCTTTATTGTAAAGATGAGAAACATAAGCCTCACTTAAAGACTAACTGACTACCGTCAGTTGTCAGGTAAATAAAATGTTCATGCACGGTAGCCCGTGAAACTTTAGAGAAGCATTTCACCTGAGCTATCTCTAACTATAGGGTAATGAGCTAAATTTCAATTGTCTGCAATCCTAAAATTCATTAATAAAAGGATAATCATTGAACACATAGACAGAGATACAGTGTTCACTAAGAGTCAACATGGACTATCATTTTTTTTCTTTACTTAACAATTACATTTCCTTTTGTGAACAGTATTATTAGGATGGCAGATCAGGGGAATAATGCAAGACATGTAATGTCACACACACACATTGCACATACACATATCATACACATACATATGTATATATGTGTATGTATATATATGTGTGTGTGTGTATATATATATATATTTCCAGAAAGTATTTGAAAAATCTTGTGGAGTTATGATCAGAGATGGGCTTGGTAATGTTAGGTGGCTTTAATTCTGGTGAAATGACTAGATCTAAAGAGTTGTCATTAATAACACTAACGCCACCATTTTGAGAGGTTTCTAGTATGATATACCAGGAATCTATTCTTTGCCATGTTTTCTTCAATGTATTTCTCAGTGACTAGCGTGACTGTTAAAACTGCATGCTTATTAAACTTATGTATGATCTAGACAAGAAGCTAACACTAGCGAACAGAATTTGGATCCAAAAAAATATAGCAGGCTAGGATGATATCCATGAATTTAACATAAAATGAAATTTAACAGATAAAATTATAGGAAAAAAAAGAATAACTAGACAATGGATCTCATTAAAAAAACCAAAATGGCTTCCTGAGCAGAGATAGGCCTCTTAGCTTCCAAATACTCCATTAAAAACTTGTAATTCACACTAAAATGGATAATGACCATAAATATAAAGAGAAAATACATTGCATAATTTCTATGACCCCTGAACTGCACAAAAGGTCAGTCAGAAGAGCATGCGCAGTAAAAATTAGATGCTAGCACTATTAGCACCAACGAAGGCAGTTAAGTGAGCAACCTCTGAGAGGTACTAAATGTGGGCCAGAGACTTGTAGGCTGCAATTCCCTAATTCTCTGTGCTGGGAGGCAGCAAGAGTGGACACTACCCAATCTCAACTCCAATATACCCCCATCCTTCCCACCCAAGTCTCCTAAAAATGCACAGGAATATCAGAAATCTACAGGGTAGTCAGAAAACTATAGGAATGACAGTGACTAAATTAGGAAAGCAGTACTCAGATTAGGACCAGGGGCTCTAAGATCTCTAATACTCTGCCAAAAGATAAGGCCCTAAAGATCTGGAGTGGGGGAAGGCTAATCCTGGGAAGCTGAGTTTAACACAGGAACCTCCAGGGAGACCAAGCAGGGCCTACAAAACCACTCAAAAGCATAACAGAAGGAAGAGCCTGACCCTACCACAAAGCCTCCATTCAGGAAATAAATCTGTAGAGATGAATAAGTGAAAGAAAAGCTAAAGCATTATTTTACAAAGAAAGTGTGTACTTAGAATGTTTGTAAAAGAGGGAGTAACAACTGTAAGCAATACCAAAAGAAATAAGGCTAGTTTTAACAAGGACTACACGAATACATAGAAAAAAAAAATGAAGAGGTTAAAAAAAGAAAAAAAAGTTGTAAAGAAGAGAATTAAAAGGACAAGAAATAATTTGTAAAAGAAATTATAAACCTTGCTAAAATTACTAATTCCCTGACAATTAGAATACGCCAAACAGAAATTAATTACTTATTGAGTCAATAAGAAATAAAACAAAATTTTTTAAAAAATTAAAAAAATAATGCAACATATTTGATATAAAAAATTACCCAGAAAACTGGTTAAAGAGAAATAATTTAACAATCATTAAAAATCATGATTTACTTTTTAAAGGCCTAGAAAAATATTTCTTATAATATGAAAATGTTCTTTATTTAGTATGTTCCAAAAGCCTTAGTGTAGTTTTAAGCTACCAAATCTTAAATGTGTCCTAAGACTTTTGGAATATCTTGTATGTATTAGAACCAGAGAACAAAGACAAGTTTAAAAAAAAATCACCAATAATTTTCTGAAAGAAAACAGCAAGGGATACATTGCAGGGGTAGCAGAAGCAAAATTCTGAGCTCAAACGTCATGGAGAAAAAGAGCCACAAGCACTCAGAAACACACCACTTCAATACTATGATATCATAATAAGAACCTGACATCTTCTACTCTAAGCAAAAGAAGATTCTGGAATGCGAAATTCTAAAAAGACAAAAGATATAGACGATTCTGGAATGCAAAATTCTAAAAAGACAAAAGATATAGACTTAAAGCCAAAAATAACTTACCCTGCAAACATTAATATTTTAATTTCATAGCGGGAAAATGAATCATTAACGAAATAAAGGGCTAAAATATTTCTTTTTTTTTAGAAGGCAGAGGAGGTATAACATTTATTTAGACTCCAGAGGATAAAATCCCAAGACCAATAAGTCCAATTTGATATAGGCAATTATATTCCCAAAGCAGTAAGCCCACCTCAATGTAGCAACAAGGAAATTATGACACAGTATTATAGTGAGGAAACAATTCATCCTGTAACCTTCCCCCCTGCCAAGGCCTTCCTGTAGACACTATCTTTTTCAGCTCTGTGGATACTAGCTCTCACAATGTCTGCTCTTCAAAGCACTCTTGATGTTTGCTGCCTCAATGTCTTCTCGATGTCTGCTTCTCAATTCTGTTTCACTTCAGTTCTGCTTCTGTAGTAGGAAGGCCGAATTTATAATCTGAAATATAATCATGTATATGTTTGAATGGTTCAGAATTGCAAGGTATGAGAGGTTCTCTAAGGAGAAAACAACAAGAAATTTATTTAGGCCCCACCGCAGCAGAACCGTGAACCAGCCTCCCCATTCAGACATCTTGACAAAAAGACTCCAGGCCCAGAAAGCCCACCTCACAAGAGTAACCAGGAGGCCACAGAAAAACAAGATAGTATTTAGCCAAATCATTTTTACTGGCCTCACGTTCCTGCTCGCGCTCCTGGGTCTACACACGGGTAAGCCCAGCTTCCACAGCTTCCTGCTTCTGCAGCTTCTGGCTTCTGCAGCTTCTGGCTTCCACAGCAGCTTCTGCTTCCGCTGAAACTGTCTCT
>JAQQSZ010013025.1:0-11863 GCA_028646595.1 Phalanger gymnotis | reverse complement strand
AAAAAAAACTGCATTTTGCCAAAAGAAAAGTTACTTAAAATATGAAAAAAGGAAGGTGGAATAGCTGAACTACTACTGCATGGAGTAGATTCCATGAGTCCCACTAAGTGAGTCAATATTTTTGTGGAAGGGATAACAGAACAGGGTTTCACGAATGGAGAATCATAAAGAAACAGAGGAAATAGAAAGAGGTGAGATCCCAGCAAACCCATCTGTGAAGAGGGAAGTAATAATGAGTTTTACAATCTCCCAAAAATAGTGAGGGCTTTGGAAAATAGAACAGAAAGAAATGGAGGTAAGAGATTAGGATACAGAGAGAGGGAGTCCTAACCTAAGAGAAGGAAAGGAAAGAATGTTCCATTTGAGGTGGGAGGAGAAAATATGTGTTTGTGGTAACAGACGGGACTTTACCATGAGATTAATTCTAGGGCACACATTAAGAACTATTTCTAAATAAAGATTTTATCTCTAAGTATTTCTTTCCAAGAAAAGAGATATATGAGGCAGTAAGAACAAAATGTATCAGAACAGAAGTGGAGAGATATAATCAATGTAGCACAATGTAGCCTTAGTAGAGAAGAGTCATCAAGATAAGGACAGGGGATGGCACCAAGCCCCATGCATTGGAATACAGAATGACTCCCTGAATAGCACATTTCTGGGATGCAGATAAAATAGACCTCAAGTGAAAGTATAAATCCATAAAATTATACATTTATAAAAATATGATAAGGTATAGAACTGTTTGTGCTATTTAAAAAAATCCAGAAAATAAATTTGTAAAAAAAAATTTTCTACGTACAAAAAAATCATGAAAACAGTATGATAAATAGAATTAATTAAAAAAAAAACCTCTGGAAAGAATAATGATAATAATGAGTTCTTTGAAAAGACTAAGAAAATTGATTATAGCATAATTGAAAAGAATAAGAAGGCAAATCAAATTACTAAACAGAAAAAAATATGAATAAGACAAAACTGAAAAAGAACAATGAAGGAATAAAAGATTATCTAAAATTATCTATAATATACTAGCACTATACTATTATAAACCAGCAAAACTGATCATCAAAAGAAGCAAATATCTCATATAATAGAATATGAAATATAGATATTAACCTAAGTACAAAATCATAATTGAACAAGACAAGAAGGAATTACTAAAAAAAACAGAGTTCAATTAGATTTATGTCTGAAATCTATCAAGTAAAATTAATACCTTTGCCATACAAATTTATTGTCAGAAATGGAGAAATAAAATGTTTTTCCAAACTCCAATTATGAGATAGTTTAAATATTTAAAATATTTAATAATAAAAGCAAAGAATAATACTTATAGACAAATAGCATTAATAAATAATTGTGGGAAAATATTTTAAAGTAATCCTAGCAAAAAGACTATAGCAAAATATGTGTTAAAAAAGTATTCCTTCTGACACATAAGATTTATACCACATATGCAACATTGGCACCACATTAAGGAACAGTTAATATTGTTAAGAAAAAAGTTTGTAAATATCCCCAAACCACATTATTATATCTGTGGATAAAAAAAAAAAAAGCTTTTGTAAAAATATAACACTTATTACTCCTAAAATACACATGCAAACACACATACACTTACAATCTCAAAACATAGGTATAGAAAAGTCATTTTAATACGATAAAAAGTTCATGTACAATTTCAAAATGTAGCATTTGTTATAATTGAGATGTGCTATAAGCGTTTCCATAAACACACAGGTAAAGCAAAGATATCCTCTACATTTTTTAACACAGGCCTAGAAATGTAGAAATAACAAGAAAACAAGAAAAATAATAAAAATATAGACACAAGAAGAAAAAAATCCATCTTTTCAGATGACATGGTTTAGAAAACCTTAAAGGAGCAATAAACTAAATAAAATAATTAATAATATTGGTTATGTGTTATTATGTTTTCCATAAGAGATAGTAACTTTGTTAAAGTAGGACAGTAATAAATGTTTCTGTAAAAATCAATGGAATTTCTATATAGGAATTACAAAATCCAGTAGAAAAAATAGAAAAAAAAATCCTAAACAACTGCAAATATTGGAATTAGTCTAGCCACAAATATTTGAGAGTCAAACATACTTTAAAAATTATTTAAAGAAGTAAAGACAGAAAGATATCCATTGCTCATAATTGGGCCACGGAAATATAGTAAAAATGATGTTATCTAAAATTATCTTACAAATTGTTATAACATCCAAACTACCAAAGGAATATTAGTAGTTTTAGAAAAAAAAATAAAATTCCTTTGGAGGAACAAAATATATTATCATGCTTATTTTTGAATATGTGAGTCTGTCTATAGCTGGTATGTGAATTACAAGAAGATTTCTTGGCCAAAGGGCATAAATATCACATTAACATTTTTTTTGCTTATTTAGAAATTGTTTTTCCGTAATGGTTTGTCTAACAAAAGAGGAATAGACCCTCTCCACCCCGCCCCACCCCACCCCAGTGCTTATGGGCCAGAGCCTGGGAACTGCTTGCACTGGAAATTCAGCCTAAGTTACAACATGGATAATGACTTTGATGCATAAGTTTGGGGTACCTTAATTCCCAGGATATTTGTGGATGAGTGGATATTTGTGAGATTTCTTCTCTTTCTTCCCCAGACTTTGCCTACTGAGACTACAAAAACAGTAGAGTTCTAACTAACCACCTGGGATCCCCAGCTTTCTGAGAGTTTCCTGGACAGGGTTAATTTTCTGGGTAAAAGGGGAAGTTGTGAGCTCTCAACTATCTACTGCTGGGAGTGGAGGGACATGACAGATCTTTCACCTGAACTGTATTCAGTTCAGAGTTCTTTAAAAATTTTTATTTTATACAGTAAAATATATTCTAAATCATAATGAAAAATGAGGAACAGAACTTGTATCCTTCAGTCTATATTATAATCTGTAATCAAAATTATATGAAATTTATTTAAAAATAAGAAAAGTATACCAATTGAATACACTAGGTAAATAAGCATCAGAAAACATAAATTCAATATTCAATACAGTGCTCAATAAATACAAGAAAATAAAATGCTTACATAAGAATATCTCCTTCACCACTACACAAAATATGTTTGTCAAAAACAATTAAGTTCAGATAACATCTTACAACTTATACTAAAATAAACTCAAAATGGATACTTAACCTTAATACAAAAAGTCACATATGCATATATGTAATTTAATATGTTAAATTTATAAATATGTATATATGTACATGTATGTGCATAAGATATATACACATATATGCATGTGAAAATATGTATAGATGCATTAACACAGAAGGTAAAAACCAAGAAAGAAATCATAATAAAATAATTCACTGAATGGAAAAATACTTACTTTAAATCTCTCTGATTAGAAAGTTGACACAATATAGTTGATACTTTTCCCAAAAGACAAGAATATCTGATTCCAAGTCTTGTCCTTGAAATATTCTTTCTGGCTGTGTGATCCCAGACAAGTAACTACACCTCTTGATGTTCAACCAGTGGAGTCACATTCAAATAGAATTGAATTCCTGCAGGCATATTGATTTAGAAAACAACAGATTGATATTATCCATGTTTCATTGCATTTTTATTTAGTTAATTTAGTATTTGTTAAAAACCTCTCAATTGTATTGTATTCTGTTTCTAAACAGTATGACACCTCTCCATTTATTCCTCTGGGGGAAAAATGAGTGATAAAAATAGTACTAATGTTGTGGGGTCATAGAGAGTATCACATACCATTGTGATGAAGAATTGGATGTGAAGTTATAGGACGCAGGTTCAGAGCTGCAATCTCTATTACTATGTAATCTTGAGCAAATTGACTCCTCACTCTAGGGCTCAATTTCCTCACTTGTAAAATTAGAGCATTGGAGTATTTGCTTAGTTCCTTCCCAGCTGTATATCTGTTATCCAATATAGATTTTAAATATTATTGTTAAGTTTGTATTTTACCTTTGTCTTTCAAGATGATTGAACTAGATTATTCTGAAGGTCTCCTTAAGCTTTGTATCTGTGGTTCTATGAACCTAGTCTATGGGGAACTGTAGTATACAGTAATTTGGGGTGTTTTTAGTTTATTTATTTGAATTTGGTTGGATGCTGATTTCATTGCTATGTGGAACTCAGTGAAGAATCCACCCTCTACTAACATCCTTTGGACACTGCTATGAAGCTTTTTATTTTACAGAGTTGACCGTGGGCATGCTTAGAGTTTAAATAACTTGTCCAGGATCACCCTGACAATACTGAATAAAAATGTAATGTAAAATAAATGGGTGTTTTGAGCATTACAGAACTATGTTTTAATAAGTTTCATCAGAACTCCTAAAGACCTACCTATGGTGGACAGGCAGGACTAAAACCAAAGTATGTTATGGCACTACTTTAAACAGATTTTTAAATGTATCAAGCTGTGTTTCCCAAAGCTAAGCCAGATGAAGGCTAGACAGTAGGTCATATCAAAGCAGCAGTCTTTCATAGAGAGATTTCCTCCCTAAGAAGCCTGTAATAAAGAGTTTGTGAGGGTGAGATCATCACAGCAAGCACTGATTGGATTCCATCAATGGTTTTATTTTCTTAACCAGAGATGTGTTTGTCAGGGCAATAGTTTGGCAAGGCTTATTTTTGCAAGGAATTTCAAAAACTAATAAACCCAATCAACAAAAATACAACACAGAGAAATGACAACAACAAAAACAGATCTTTCTACTATTTAAGGCAGAAAAATCAAGTACACCTCACCCAATGCAATATTTCTGCTTAAATGCCTGATGATCCTACATTATAAGTAACATAATTACATGCTACAGTAAGGGTGTTAGGAAACCTTTCTTCCCATCCATAATCTTTGCATCTGGGGAGCTAGCAACACATTCATGGACAAATTTCAGAATGAAATATATCTGATCTCTAGACCACCAAAAATGAAATGCTCTTTGTGGCTAATTACTATACCCAACCTCTCTGTAAACCAAATCTCATAAATGACCTTATGTGCTATATTATATTATACTATACTATACCATATCATATCATATTATATATAATATCATATCATATTATGTTATATTAATTATCTTGTATTGTTATATTGCTATCTCATGTTATGTAATATAGTATATCATATATTATATTTTGTTAGGTTATGTTATGACATGACATGATGTGATATGATGTGCTGTTATATTATGCTTATTATATATTATATTCCTCTTTTCTTCTATCTAAAATTAGCTTAATCTATCAGAATATATTAAAAAAGGAATTTCAAAGATGGATATTTTTTCTTATAGTTACCAGACCCTAAAAATTTGTTTTTTGCCCCAAAACAATGAACTTTTAGAAAAATGATTCAATTATAAATTCGATGAATCTTTTGTCTCAAAGTTATCAGACAATTTGCCTAAGGAATTGCATTCAATTCATTCACCAGAAAGGAAGAAAATATACAGCAGACAACTCAATTTATCAACATACAATGAAAATTTAAGTCATATTAAGTTGAAGGGCCAGGTTTGGAGTCAAGAAAATTTAGGTTCAATTTCTACCTATTATATAGTCTAGCTATGTGATCAAAGACAAGTCACTAAATGTTTAAATGTCCCAGTCAACTTCTTGCAACTAAGTTAGAGAGATGAGTTACCAATGTGTCTTTCTGTAGAGAGTTTCCACATTGTGTGCCCAATATTGATAAAATCACAAGACTGGAACAAATTTTTTTAGTTATCTTATTTACCATTGTCATTCTTATGACAATTTCATTGTAGTCTACAAGCTCTCAAGCAGATTCTAGATATTATGCTAGAATCCAAGAACTGTCAATTGGAAAAAAAATCTTTTCTTTTATAAGATCACTTTACGACATTCTTCATCCTCATTAACACCATGTTTTAACTACTTTACAACTTTATTCATTAATGTCTTTAGTAAATGAGTAAAATTTTATTTTTCCTTTCCTTACTATCTTCCACAAGAATATCAACATCCATGTTGATAATCTTTCTAATTTCCAGTCTCAGTAACTTTGATCTCAACAAATCAGGCATCCACCATTTGGGTCACACTTCAAAGATCATCATAGCTTAAAATGATTCTTATCTAAGTCATCTGAAAGAAAGTTACATGGCTTGGTAGATAGATTGTGTGGCCTCAAATCAAGAAAATCTGAGTCTAAATCCAGTCAGCTGTATGGCTCTGGGCAATTCACTTTACCTCTGTTTACCTTAGTTTCCTCATCCATAAAATTCAGATAATGATAATATCTAGGGTTGTTGTAAAAATCAAATGAGATAATATTAGCAAAGCTCTTAGCACAGCTTTGGAATATAGTAAATGTTACATAAATGCTAATTATTATGAATATATTTAAGTCCCCAAACCCTGAAATTACTCTTTGGGAATGTAGCCTAATTATTTCCCACCTTATCCTCTTCCTTATTCAAGGTGTACTTGATCATGACCTCTGTTCCCTTTAACTTTTGAAATATCTTCTAGTTTGTCAGTTCTCTCTCTTTCTCTCTCTCTCTCTCTCTCTCTCTCTCTCTCTCTCTCTCTCTCTCTCCTTTACTTATGATTCTCTCCAATTTGTACTATATGTTTATTTCTATACCATGTGACACTCCAATGTCTTTTTCTATCACACATTTCCCTGATGACATCCTTTACTCTGGTTCATCTTTAAAGTTTCTCATTGTTATATATTACAGCCTGCTCACACTCACCATCATTCTCTGACTTATACTTATTTTTAATTCTTTCAAGACTGAAGCATTCCATGATTCATAGCTATATAAAACCACTGTTATTATATTAACTTTAATATAATGGACCTTTGTTTTGAGGAGAAGATTAGAGTTATTAAAGAAAATTTGCAATTTCCCAAATGCAATCCAACTTGCTCTTATTTCTAATAAATTCTGTTTGTACTTCTTATCCATCTATCCTATCAGTCCAATATATAAATGTATGTGTATGCATATATATGTATGTGCATGTGTATATATATGACAATCTCTTTACATTGTCCACATAATAAATTAATATTATAATCTGAAAAAAGACATCCTTCTATATGTTGTTTTTTTTTTTCCTGTTTGGAAGGTAAAGCTAAATGTTCGAAAGTAGTTATAAATTTCTTCCCGTAAGCTCTGCAATGTACCAAGTTTGGGTGCATGTAATAAGATGTCATTTACAAACCAAAACAAATAGAGTCTCATCATCCATAAGAAGTCTTTCTTTCACTTGGATTCTGCATTGGATCTCCTACTCTACACTGTGAAACACTTTTGGTGAGCTGTCTTGTCTCCCATTTATTGTCTTGCCTGATATTTAAAATCAAAAGATTCTTAAACAATTATATCTCTGTTGCTATATTTTTCAAGGAATCTTAAATGATTTTTGATGTATGAATAGGGAAATGACTTGCTAGTGAAGAACTTTTAGAAGAACATTTTATACTGTCAAATATCTTTTATTAGTTATCAATATACTTCAGGCACAATAGTATCCAGTATTCTTTACATCTTTCAACCAATTTTTGGATGATGTAGATAAGATGTAGTTATAGTTAATTTAATAAAACCTGTCTTTTCCTAACTAATGCAACTGTTGAGGATTTCCTAAATGCATATTTTGATGATTGTCATAAAACGTTGATGTAGATGGAAAAGTGACACATAGGCAACTAGTTACTGATATCTTCATTATCCTATGGAAGTAGTAAGGTCAGTGTTTTTTTTTTTTATTTTCCCATGATTTTGGTAGCCCTTCTTCCATCAGCTACATTATGAACTAATATCTCAATACTTTCACAGTTCTGTCACTGGACAAAATCCTCCTCCTCATACAAGGCCGAATTTAGATGAGTTTTCAACTCTTGTTTTCTTTATTGACATTTTGAGTTCTTCTATAAGCACATTGATGTCTATGAAGATAGAGTCCAAACGAGGTCTTTCATAGTCTTTTGTGGTGAAAAGAATCTAAAATTCTTATTTTTTTCATTTTTTTCTCTTCACTGTTCTATTGGCATCTTTATGTGCCTTCAGCACTATGCAACTTAATCAAATCACTTAACAAGTTTCTTTAAACCAGATTTACCCTCCAATGCTTCTGTTTTGTGATGTGATTTTGATCATGATCTTCCATTCAGGATCCTCCATAAGATTTTACAAAGGAATTTACATTTCAAGCCAACTTTGACCTTTAATATCATATGTCTCCAACTGACAAGTAATAAAGTGCTTGCTATTGACTGAAATGTTTTCAAGGCTGTCTTATTCCCTTTGTCATGCCATTTGATTTCCATTTGCATGAAATGATTATAGTCATTCTATGGCATTAATTTTATCTGTATTCCATTTTTCCATTATGCTAATTTAAATAGGTTAGATCAAGTTGTTGTAATCAAATGTCATGTGTTTTTCTCATTCTCATTCTTTCTTCCACCTATAAATTACTTCTGACCTTATTTTCTAAAAAGTTAATGGTTGGACAGCTCATTCAAGAGGAATTCCCACATCTATAGACATTCATTTTTAGTGTCTTAAAGACTTATTTCATTTTATGTATTGATATTCAATGTTAATCTTCTGATTCTTTTCTTAAAGATTTTTTTATGATACATAGATTTGAGGCTTCAGTTTAGTGCAAACATCATTGGCCTCTCATTCTCTGTTCTTTATCCTTATTTTCCAATGTTTTACATTATGCTCATGTATTTCTTCACTAGCATTTAGAAAAGTGACTTACTCTCTCATTAAAAATACTAATTTAGGGGCAACTAGATGGTGCAGTGAGAAGAGCACCAGCCCTGGAGTCAAGAGGACCTGAGTTCAAATCCGGCATCAAACACTTGACACATGTGTGACCTTGGCCAAGTCAATTAACCCCAATTGCCCTTCCTTCCCCCCTCAAAAAAATACTAACTTAGTAGTTGAATGCCATTGTTTATTTGTTTACTTTAAAAACACATGGAGAAATAGAGGCACAGAAAACACCCATGACCTGATCCTATTGGAAAATTGAAGAGATACTATATTATATGAGACACGCACAGGACTTAGTCTACTCTTTTTTTATTAATTATTTTTCAATTAAGAAAAGCCTAGTCTCTCTCACTCTACCCCTCCATCATAACAATTTTTAAAAGCCTTCAATAAATACCCATATTCAAGAAAAACATATTCCCACATTGCCTAAATTTAAAAAAAAATCTCATCCTGTCTATCTAGTCCATCACCTGTCAGAAAGTGGGTAACATTCTGAAACATTGGTGCTTTGGAAATGATTGAACATTAGACTGGTCAGAGTTCTGAGATCCTTATTGTTTTTTACCTTTTCGTGCTGTTGTTTTATAAATTGTTCCCTTCATTCTTTTTACTTCACCATTTTTTTTTCCAAAGTTAGGTACAGTGTGTTCCTCTCTCACCTATTTCTCAATTGTATACATTTCCACAATTGGCCTAAATTATATGAGATAATAAGTTCCATTCATACCCACCTTTTGTTCCCTAATATAGTCCTAAGTAGACATTCAGCTAGTATATATAGGCAGCTAGGTGGCATAGTGGATAGAATGCCAAGCCTAGAGCCTTATCTTCCTGAGTTTAAATGTGACCTCAGACACTTTCCAGCTCTGTGATCTGCACAAGTCACTTTACCCTTTTTGCCTCAGTTTCCTCATCTGCAAAATGAGCTGGAAAAGAAAAAGGCAAATCACTCCAGTATCCTTACCAAGAAAACCCCAAATGGGGTCATGAAGAGTCAGACTCAATTGAAACTGGCTGAACAACAAATATTCCTTTTATACTTCTTTTCCTTTCATCTTTTAATATAGTCACAAGACAATTAAAAATTACACCCCCCCACCACCCCCCGGCCCTTCACATTACTTGACTATACTGTAATATCTGTTGACATAATCATTCTTAAAGCATACCTGTACCCACCCCACCAAAAGAATGAAAATAATTTGCCCTTTTCATGTCTTTTCTAATTACTCATTTTTATTTCCCTGTTTGTACTTTTCTTGATTTTTGTGTCAGTATTCCAAAGTTTCTACTCTGCTCTGATATTTTTGTCAAGAATATTTAGAAATACTCTATTTCATTTAAAGTTCATTTTTTCCCTTGGCCAGATTATATTCAATTTTCCTGAGTAATTTGTTATTGATTATAGATCTATATCTTTTGGCTTTTATAATAGGATATTCCATGTTCTGCATTCCTTTAAGTGGAGATTGTTAAATCTTGTGTGATCTTGACTATAGTTATTCATTATTTGAATTTTTTATATTTCTTGTTTGCAGTATTGTTTTTCTTTAACTTAAATTTTGGCTATAATAGTCTTAGGAATTTTCATTTTGTGGCAGATTGTATTTTCACTTTGCCTTCTAATTCTTGAGATATGATATTCAGCTTCTTCTTTTCTTTTTCTTTTAGGCATGGCTTTCAGGATTATTAAATTGTCTCCATTATTTGTTTTCCAGGTTTGTTTTTTTCAACATATATTTTTAAATATTTCAACTTTCTTTTTTAGTACTTCTCTCTTTTAATTTGAGAGAGGAAGGCAGGCAATTAGGGTTAAATGACTTGCCCAAAGTCATGCAGCCACTAAGCGTGTCAAGTATTTGAGGTCAGATTTGAGCTCAGGTCCTCCTGACTCCAGGGCCGGTGCTCTACTCACAGTGCCATCTAGCTACCCTCTTTTTTCTAATATTTCTCATTGCATAGTGGAGTATTTATGTTTATTTTGTGCAATCTAATTTTCAGGGGGTGTGTTAGTTGGGTAAGATTTTGTAAATCTAAATCTAAATGGTCACTTCTTTATACAAATCTCTCCTCTGATGCTTTCATTTCTTTTTCAGCTCTTTTTTTCTAGCACTCATTTCATGTATAATATCATTCCAAATCATTTTAAAATATTTTCCATTATTTATTCCATGAATTATAAATGACCTTTGTGCAAGTTAATTTTCTTTTCAGGCTTTAGGCTCCATTGGTAGGCATAGAACCCACTATTGATATTTCGAAATGTATGTTTTTGTCTACCTATATAGTCAGAATCTAGTGGAAAGTAATCAAGTCTACATGGCATCTAGGAGGTCCAGTGGATAGATTATAGGGGCTGGAGTCAAATCTAGCTTCAGAAACTTACAAGTTTACCAAGAAAACCCCAAATGGGGTGTGACCCTGGGCAAGTCACTTAGACCCTATTCGTCACAATTCCTCATCTGTAAAATGCACTGGAAAAGGAAATAACAAACCACTTCAGCATCCAGAAAACCCCAAAAGGGGTCAGAGTCCAGTATGATTGAATTGACTGAACAGCAAATTCAGGTTTATTCTTGTAAGCTTGGAATGCCCTCTTCCTTTAAGTAAGCAGCTTGAACCTAAACTATGTCATGCCCCAAGACAAGGAATGTATAGAGGGCAAGAGAGATATAATTCTAGTCTGGTACCACCAGGGAGAAGAGAACAGAGTAGCAAGTCTAATGAAATCTTCTCCTGTTCTCCTCTTAGAAGGAATCAAAATCAAGATTCCAGAGATCTCTCTATTCCTACTCCCAAAGTATAGATATACATGATTCTGGACAGGCAGATATACATTCCTACATATGTATTCAATTTGTAACTATTTTGTGGATTTCTTTTGGTCTTCTTAGCCTATTTGAGCAGCCATTCCATCCCACTCCAGAATCTCTCTTCAATCTCCTACAGCTCTCTAACCCTTTCATCACATCCATTTTCTCTAAATTTTGATTACACACTGTCTCTTGGTTGTTCAACTAGCTAAGGAGTTGACTACTCCTCAGTCTCCTTTACTTTATCTTTGTCTTTTATC
>JAQQSZ010013024.1:0-11863 GCA_028646595.1 Phalanger gymnotis | reverse complement strand
GCGCTGGGCTCAGCTCCGCTCCCCTCAGGTGGGGGCTGGGAGCTCTGTGTGGGACAGACTTTACCCAGAGACCATCCAGGCTGTCCTGGGCTGGAGCCCTGCTTCCCTCTGCCACTTTGTGGGTTCTGCAGCTCTAGAATTGGTTCAGAGCCATTTTTATAGGTTTTTGGAGGAACTTGGTGGGGAGCTCATGCCAGTCACTGCTTCCCAGCTGCCATCTTGGCTCCGCCCCCACAGTTATTATTGATAAATATATTTCCTTCCATCCTATTCCCTTTGCTTATTCTATTCCTGCTTTCCTTTCACTCTGTACCTCCTAAAAGTGTTTTGCTTCTCATTGATCCCTCACCCAATCTGCCCTCCTTTCTATAACTTTCCTTCCCTTATCCCCTTCCCCTCTACTGTCCTGTAGAGTAAGATAGATTTCTATACCCAATTGAATGTGTATATATTTCCCTTTTTGAGCCAGTTCTGATGAGAATAAGATTTACTCACTCCCTTTCACATCCCAGCTCTTCACTTCCACTGTCAAAGATTTCTCCTGCCTCTTTTATGAGAGTTAATTTATTTCATTTTAACTCTCCATTTCCTTTTCTCCCAGCACATTCCTCTCTTACTCCTTAATTTTACTTTTTTTAGATATATAATCAACACGCAATCAACTCACAACTGTGCCCCCTGTCTATATATACTCATTCTATCTTCCCTAATATTGAGAAAATATTAATGAGCTACAAGGATCATCTTCCCATATAGGAATGCAAATAATTTAACCTTACTACATCTCTTATGATTTCCCTTTTGTGTTTATTTTTTTATTATTCTCTTGAGTCTTGTATTTGAAAATCAAGTTTTCTATTCACCCCTGATCTTTTTATGAAGAATGCTTGAAAGTCCTCTATTTAATTGAATATTCATTTTTCCCCATGAAGGATTATATTCAATTTTGCTCAGGAGGTGATTCTTGTTTATAATCCAGGATATCATATTCCAAACCTTCAAAGCCTTTAATATACAGTCTGCTAAATCTTGTATTGTCCTGAATGTGGCTCCATCCTTGAATTGTTTCTTTCTGGCTGATTACAGTATTTTCTCCTTCATCTGGGAGGTCTGGAATTTGTATACAATATTCCTGGCAGTTTTTATTTTGGGGTCTCTTTCAGGAGATGATTGGTGGAGTCTTTTGAGTTTTATTTTCCTCTCTGTTTCTAGAATATCAGATCAATTTTCCTTGATAATTTCTTGAAAGATGATGTCTACACTCTTTTTTATAATCATAACTTTCAAGTGGTCCAATAACTTTTAAATTATCTCTTGTGATCAATTTTTTTTTTCCAGTGAGATATTTCACAATGCTTTCTCTTTTTTTTTCATTCTCTTGGTTTCCTTTTATTCCTTCTTGATTTCTGTTACAGTCATCAGCATTCATTTGCTCCATTCTAATTTTTAAGGAATTGCTTTCTTCAGTGAGTTTTTGTACCTCCTTTTCCATTTTGCCAATTCTATTTTTTAAGGAGTCTTTTTTTTTCTTCAGTGGATTTTTGTGCCTCTTTTTCCTTTTGGCCAAGTCTGCTTTTTAAGGCATTCTTCTCCTCATCGGATTTTTATACCTCTTTTATCTTTTGTTCTAGTCTGTTTTTTAAAGTGCTATTTTTTTCAGTAATTTTAAGGTCTCTTTTACCTAGCTATGAACTCATTTTTCATGATTTTCTTCCATCACTCTCATTTCTCTTCACAATTTTTCCTCTACCTCTCTTACTTCATTTTCAAAATCCTTTTTGTGTTCTTGAATTTGAGTTCTTCCAGACTAATTCACATTTTTTGGAGACTTTGGATGTAGGAACTTTGACTTTGTCATCTTCTGAGCTTTTGTTTTGATCTTCTTTGTCACCAGAGTAACATTCTATGATCAGAATTATTTTGTTTTAGTTCTTCATATTCTTAGACTATTACTTGACTCTGTCCTAAAGTAGGGCTCTGCTTCCAGGGTGGAGGGAGCATTGTTCCAAGGTTCAGGTGTCTTATACAGCTGATTTCAGAGATCCTTCTAGCATCTTCTATGTTTTCACTCTTTCCAAAGTTATATGATCTAAGGAGAGGTGGTTGCCCCTCTCCTGGCTTGTGCTATCGTATGTGAGTGATCACAAGTACTCTTTTCTGCCCTGGAACTGTGAGAAGGTTCCCTGTTCCACTGTGGCCAGAAACTGTGGTATGCTAGTACTCTTCCTCACTCTAAGACCACTACCCAGGACTGTGACTTTGATCTGAATATGGGCAAAGCAACAGAGTTCTGCTTCAGTGCCTGCATAGTGACCCCTGTAATCTTCTTCTGCCCAGTTGTTTGACCCCTTTACCACCTATGGGTGGAGAATTCCCGAAACAGTAGCTGCTGCTGCTGATTCAATGACTACCAAGCCCTGCTCCTAGTTCGTTGCAACCAGGGTTGTGCTTGCATGCAGTTTGTGCTGCACTCTGCTCCATTCTCACCCTGATGTGACAGACCTTTCCTGATTAACTTTTAAGTTATCTTGGGCTGGAAAATTGGTTCACTCCATCTTTTTGTGGGTTCTTCTGCTCCAGAATTTTGTTTAGAGTTATTATTTAGAGATATTCTGAGGGGCTTAGAAGAGAGCTCATGTGAGTCCCTGACTTTACTCTGCCTTCTTGGCTCTGCCTCCCTCAATTTCTTTTTTTTTCATATATTGTACTGCAATTATAATCAAATCCCTATATCTCCTAGTATCCATGTTAATTTTAGGATAATTTTACCTTGCTTTAATTGTAAGCATTGGAATTTGCTGTGTGTGGTAGTATCACTTAGGATTGTAAATTTGAATAAGTTACCATCTCACTCTGATCAAGGTGAAGTTGTTATGTTGATAAGTAAGCAATTTATCATGCAAGGGCAAAATATCAGTGCTTATCAATTGAGAAATGCTAAATGCCACATGTAAAAACCTATTCCAGATAGATGGGTATTTCTGGGAATATTGGAGTGATGATCCTGTTTTGTTTCTAGCATAAATGAAAGTTTTAGATCACTGTCCTACACTGTTATTCCCCTTGAAGATAGAAAATTTGTGATGCATGAAATAGCTGTTCTAACTCCACCCACC
Source organism: Phalanger gymnotis (assembly GCA_028646595.1). Classification (NCBI taxonomy): domain Eukaryota; kingdom Metazoa; phylum Chordata; class Mammalia; order Diprotodontia; family Phalangeridae; genus Phalanger; species Phalanger gymnotis. Next base: position 8,747 of record JAQQSZ010013024.1, on the reverse strand, counting down.
CACTGATTTCTGACCATTAACAAAGATTAGACAAAGTTAACAGGATTTTGTCCCTATGTGCTTAAGAAAGATCAGTTAGTGACTTTAAGAACTTGATCTGATTGTTTCCACAATCTGGCTACCAGCTTCTGTGGGGGTGTAAGATCCACCCACAGCCAGCACCCAGAAAGGTGCCAGCACACTGCAAAAACACAGGTTCTTTTGATCTGCCTTAATAAGGAGAGCAAGGTGAAGGGGTTGGCAAGCTTACTTTAATTCAGCACGCAAATATCATTCACTTAGTTCAGGGGAAAAAAGCCAGCACCCTGAACTTCAGAGCAAAATACAAGCAAATTACAAACATCAACAGACAGACCTTGTCTGATTCAAATCCCAATGCACAGTTACCAGAGTTCAACAAAGTCTCAGCATCCTGGTTTACAAGCTGGAGGGCTCCTTAGCTACAGCTGCCCGGAGTCTCATCATCAACACCATCTCAAGAGCCCTTAAACAAATTACAAACTGACAGACTCAATACAATTCATAGTTACCAACATCTAGGCTCAGCCCAGGAGCTAAGAACAAGGGCTGGCCCAGAGTCACGCTCCACCACTGCTGCAGCAAAGAGCTCTAAGGAAGCTGAGCCCAACCCTTGATTTTTATATCTTTTTCAGGGTGAGGGGTGAGTCACACATGTGGCTCACCCATGTGACCTAAAATCATCACAAAGAGGCAGACTTAAACCCACATGGTCTAAGAGCCTCTGCTGTCTCAGACATGTAAACTAGGCCCTTCCTGGAGTTAGCCCCACCTTAGTTGCCAATCCACTCCCACATAGGTTTTACACCTAATAGGGGTTTGGGCCTGGGGCTTAGCACTTAGTAAGATTCAATGAAATAGCTGAATTACTCAAAGCAAACAAAAGCCAAACTCTTCAAGGGCACTTGTTGATCTAAGTGCTAATGAGCCCATTTTCCTTACCAACACACTGATAAACCAGTTAAATTCTATCACAGCAATGTCCCTTCTTACCCTCTTAACAGTAAAGTCATAGGGTCAGAGATATATGATAGGCAAGGATCGTAGAAGCACATAGTTCAACATCTTTGTTTCATATTTGAGGAAGCTGAAACCCAGACAGGTTAGGTGACTTTCCCAAGCCATGGACTTAAAAGGCGGGATTTGACCCTACGTCTCCTCATTCTATAGAGCTCTTTCTTACAATGTTGTTTCTCTAACCAATGAAATAAACTAAAATGTCACATGATAAGTTAAATATCAGTATCAATTCCTGAATCCATAATGATGGGAATATAGGAATAAAATAACATTTTTTAGAAAACTTCTAGGAGTAGCCCAGACCATTGCTACTTCATTGATGGGGATATAAGTTAGAAAACAGGTCAGAGGTCTCAGATACTATGTTTATGGACTCCATTAGGGCCACAATACTCCCAAATGCTGCCCAAACCAGATAAAAACATAGTTTCTATCAGCTGCTAATATGTTGATATATTAATAAAAGTAAATAAATGTATAGTTTCTCTAGTAATTTTATTACCTGCAGGACTCCTTATTTATGGTTTAGTAGGCCCTATTTCTATTTGAGTCTAACACTACTGCTGTAGACTATACCTTCCCAAAAATAAGACCATGCCTTTGTTTCCATCCCTGAGGGCCAACTTTGCTCATACATCTCTTGAGATTATTACCAAGCTCAGGTCTCAGAAACTTAGTAAGATACTATGAAATAGTCAGGGTTAAATTTCTACTCAGGGCAAAGACAGTGCCTGAGAAGTGCTTAAAACCTTAGTTGCAAACCTTTATTACATTCACCATAGCAGGACATATATGTACAAAATGAAAGTAATTAATGCACTTAGGGGAAAAAAATGTCTCCTTCCAGATTTTCCCTTTTGCTACAATAGTAATTCAAAAACTTCCCTATTTGACAAACCCATAATGAATGAGGAAAAATCCATAAGAGTAAAGAAGACAGCTAACCCAGGGGCTTTTTGTAAATGTAAAGACTGATTTTATTTAAAATCCCTAAATGGTGTTCCTATGGAGATGTATTCATTGTTCTATGTGTGTATTCAAGATATATAGATAAATCTCACTCTCTTTGAAAGTATATTCATCTACAGGTAGTAGAAGACTCTTGAAGAGTCTTAAATGTGGACAGCACTGCAGATTAAATAACATTTTCACTGCCCATACTACCATGAGCCCACAGGGTCAAGAGAAAGATAAAATGAAATTTTAAAATAAATTAGCTGGTATTTGTACTTAAACTGAAATTGAATGGCCAAATATTTTATCAGTATCTCCCAAAAGTATTAGATATAGTTCTAATAGTAAAGCTGGTTAATAGCACCCAAATTTTAATTAGTGATCAATTGTCTGACCTAATATTGATTAATGAAATTTCTTTGAATATTAAATTATAAGGCTCTTATGAAATGCATCAAAGCCTTCTATATACTTGTAGAAACTCCATTGCCCTCCAAAACAGAGGAACCCTATTATTCTATCCAGCCTAACGATAGAATACACAAGACTTCCCTGTACCTCTCTACCTTTATAAAGTCCTATACTTGTTTTTTTTTTCTTTCCCTAATATCACAGTAAAATGCAAGTACCCTTCACATTGCAAGCCTGTCCCCATCACCCTTAGGCTATAACATTAATGGACTTTGGATCCCATAACATCTGCATATGAATCAGGATGCCCAAGTTTAAAGATCAGCTCTACCAGGTTAATAGCTGTGGTCCTGTAACTTGCCTTACATAACTCAATTCAGTTCAATTAACATCTATTCATTGCTTACTATGTGCCAGTCTCTCTGCTAAGCCTCAAGGATACAAATAATAAGAAGAGATAGACCTGACCCTCAAGTTTGTTGTTATTTGTCCTTCATTGTTCAGGAGGACCATGACATCAGGATGGTGATACCATGATTTGCAAGTGAATTGGATTCAAGTGAGGGAGAATTGTGTAAGGTCACCAGCCTTACTTTCTCCTCTGGAGCCATCTGGGTCTAATGGCAAGATGGAGATCAAGACAACTAGAGATAGCCCCACACATAGGGGGAGCTTGGTCTTTTTAAGCTAAGGTCTTTCCCAAGCCTTAGTCCTTGGCCCTCAAGGACCAGTCTAACAGAGGAAGACAATACAAAAAAAAAAAAAAAGAAGCTGAAAAAAAGCAAAAGGGACAGGGTCATGGTGGTAGCGATCACCAGGAGATACCTGGCCTGGAATGTAGGGTGAGGAGGGGATACTTTTCCATGGATTCAAGTCAAGAAAGGTTGTGATCCCTCAATAGTGAAGGAAGTTTATTGCTTGGACCTTCATTATTTCACTGGGAAAGGAAAGGAAACTAAGAGCGAGTTGAGAAGGTATGGCATATACAGATGAGTCCCTCTTTATGGTAATGAGATTTGAAGTGACCAGCTTATTCTGAGGGGCAATGCATATTGTTGTCTGGAATAGTTAAGCTAAGCTAATAGTAGAACTATGTAAACCTCATTTTTTTTGTTTGTAAAATAAGTAAAATGAGATTAGATGAAAGTCTTTTCCAATTTTAATATTCTCTAATTCTAGTATATGGAAAAATATTTTACAACCATAAAACACCAAATACATGTACATTATTAAAAATCATTATCTCTTGTACATTGTAGTTGTCACTATTTAGGTCTGATTGAACAACTAAAATTATTTCTCCTCCTAAGACAAACACTGACCCCATTCCTGGTATTACCAATGCAGAGATAAGAATATTTGTCTAGCCTTAAGCTTTTCTGTCTTATATGAGAACTAGATGACAAACATTCTAGAAAGTTAGTCACTGATAATTAAAAATTCCATTGATTAAAATCAAGCCATTAAATACTCTCAAAATAACATTACATTTAAAAAATGTGATAGAAAATGTGCCTTTCTCTTGATTCTTTAAAAATTTTCTTAAACCGAGTAAAGGCCAATTTGTATTCATGCTTAAATTTTCCTTTAATATTCTTCCACTTAATATCGATAACATGTCATGTAGAGCTGTTAATTAGAGCAGGAATAACAATAAAAAACACTACCAATAAAAAACAAAAAAAAAACTCAACATGGAGATGATTTGCCAAATCCATTGTAGAGAAACAATTTCTATCTTTCTCAAAGAGAATTCGGTGTTCAGAAGCATTTCCAAACTGCAACTTCACCCCACCACACCCCATTCATCCCTGCTTCTTAAAGATGGTTTGGTGTCATCACCATTTATCCTCTACTTCTGCAGTCATAGTAAATGCTTCTTAAATTTGATAGACTTCATACCATTCCTGAGAAGAAAGTTGGTTACTAATCCTGTGGGTTAGACAATCTGTTTTCAGTGTCTCGTCTGGGCTTTGGACCCTTTATGAAACATTCATTACCACTACAGTATTTTTTGGCAGCCTAACCTCATTTAGGAAATTTACTTGTGCCCCTGCAACCTTCAAAGACATTCCAGTGTTACAGGACTAGGCAGATTTTATGAAAGTGCAATATACCAGCAAACCTGGGACAGTCTGTACATACAGTAATAAAATTCAATATTAAAAACTCTTGTCTAATACATAATCCTACAAACTGAGATCAGATATTCATAGACCAGCTGCTTCAATAGCAGTGATGAATTAGGTTTACCCATGGTGAGGCAATGTCATGAGCATTTAGCACTGGCAAACTTTAATAATGCATTACTTTAGACTACAGTGAGCAAACTAGATTTTGATTTTTTATTTTTGAAAAACATGGTAAAGTATCTGCCAAAATGAATTCACATTTCCTTTTTAATGGTCCATAGAGGTAGGGGAAAAACTAATGAGATTTTTGTAGTTGTAGAAGAATAACCTTTTATCTTCCTCACAAACATTTGGTTTAAGTCAGAGTTGTTTGTTTTCAGACTAGAATGTTGTACAATTTTTTTAAATTAACAATATATTAAAATTGATTAAGAGTAAACAATAGGGAATGGTGGCTGGAAAGCAGGGACTTGCCTAACACTCTCCCCCAACATCCTCCAAACACCTATAAAAAAGGCTCTGAACAAATTCTAGAACTGCAGTACCCACAAAATAGCAGGGCTCCAGCCCAGGACAGCCTGGATGGTTGCTGGGTAAGTTCTATCACACCATGCTGGGCGTGGAGCTGAGCAGAGCCCAGTATGCGCCATGCCTGGAACAACCAGACCTGGGAGCAGGCAGTAGCACTCTGAATCAGTGAACTATGGTGGTTACCAGACTTCTCAACCCACAAACACCAAAGACAACAGTGAGGATTAGTGGGAAAAAATGTCAGGGACAGAGTGAAAGGGGTGGCAGAGGTGTTGTAACTCTGAGGCAGCTTACAGAGTTACCACCGCAGTTGTGTCGAACCCTAGGCCCACCTGGTGGGAGGAATTAAGTGGCAGATCAAAGAAGGCATGCGGAGCCTGCTTAGATCCAAGTCATGGTCCAGGCTGGCGGTTAGGGAGGAGTAGCACTGGTGTGGCATAGATTGCTGTGTAGAAATACCTATGAAAACAACAGCACAGCCCCTCAAGCTTGGAACAAAGTACTCCCTACTTTACAAGCAGTCATACCCCGACAAAAAACTCAAGGGTCAAGTAACTTGGCTGGGAACATGGCCAGGCAGCAAAAATGGTCTCAGATAAAGACTCAAACTTTGGAAACTTTCTTTGGTGACAAAGGAGACCAAAACATACAGCCAGAAGAAGTCAACAAAGTCAAAGAGCCTATATCAAAAGCCTCCAAGAAAAACATTAACTGGTCTCAGGCCATGGAAAAGCTCAAAAATGATTTGGAAAAGCAAGTTAGAGAAGCAGAGGAAAAATTGGGAACAGAAATGAGAGTGATGCCAGAAAAGCATGAAAAACAAGTCAATGACTTGCTAAAGGAGACCCAAAAAAATACTGAAGAAAACAACACCTTAAAAAATAGACTAACTCAAATGGCAAAAGAGCTCCAAAAAGCCAAGGAGGAGAAGAATGCCTTGAAAGGCAGAATTAACCAAATGGAAAAGGAGGTCCAAAAGACAATGGAAGAAAATACTACTTAAAAATTAGATTGGAGCAAGTCGAAACTAGTGACTTTCTGAGAAATCAAGATATTATAAAACAGATCCAAAAGAATAAAAAAATAGAAGACCAAATGATATGTCTCATCGGAAAAACCAATGACCTGGAAAATAGATCCAGGACAGATCATTTAAAAATTACTGGACTATCTGAAAGCCATGATAAAGAAAGCCTAGATTATCATGTTTCAAGAAATTATCAAGGAGAACTGCCCTGATGTTCTAGAGCCAGAGGGTAAAATAGAAACTGAAAGAATCCAGGTATCACCTCCTGAAAAAGATCCCAAAAAGAAAACTCATAGGAATATTGTCACCAAATTCCAGAGCTCCCACATCAAGGATAAAAAACTGCAAGCAGACAGAAAGAAACAATTTGAGTATTGTGGAAACACAATCAGAATAACCCAAGATCTAGCAGCTTCTAAGCTAAGAGATCGAAGGGCTTGGAATACGATATTCCGAAGGTCAATGGAGCTAGGATTAAAACCAAGAATCGCCTACCTAGCAAAACTGAGTATAATGCTCAGGGGTAAAATATGGATTTTCAATAAAACAGAGGATTTTCAAGCTTTCTCAGTGAAAAGACCAGAGCTGAATAGAAAATTTGACTTCCAAACACAGGAATCAAGAGAAGCATGAAAAGGTAAACAAGAAAGAGAAATCATAAGGGATTTGATAAAGTTGATGTTTTGTTTACATTAATAAGTTAATGTTTTATTTACATTCCTACATGGAAAGATGATGTTTATAATTCATGAGACCTCAATATAAGGTAGCGGAAGGGAATATATATACATACATACATACATACATATATACATATGTATATATATATACAGAGAGAGAGAGCACACGGTGAGTTGAATATGAATGGATGATATCTAAAAAAGTAAAATCAAATTAAGGGATGAGAGAGGAATATATTGCGAGAGGGAGAAAGGGAGAGATAGAATGGGGTAAATTACTTCACATAAAAGTGGCAAGAAAAAGCAGTTCATTGGAAGGGAAGATGGGGCAGGGGAGAGGGAATGAGAGAATCTTGCTCTCATCGGATTTTACCTGAGGAGAGAATAACATACACACTCAATTGGGTATCTTACCCCATGGGAAAGAAGGAGGAAGGAGATAAAAAAGGGGAGGATGGTAGAAGGGAGGGCAGATAGGGGAGGAGGTATTCAAAAGCAAACACTTTCAGAAAGGGAAAGAGTCAAGGGAGAAAATTGAATAAAGGGGAATAGGATAGGAGAGAGCAAAATATAATTAGTCTTTCACAACATGAGTATTGCAGAAAGGTTTTGCATAATGATACACAGGTGGCCTATGTTGAATTGCTTGCCTTCTTTGGGAAGGCAGTTTGGGAGGGAAGAAGGGAGAAAATTTGGAACTCAAAGACTTAAAAGCAGATGTTCAAAGAAAAGTTTTTACATGCAACTAGGAAATAGATATACAGGCAATGAGGCATAGAAATCTATCTTGCCCTGCAAGAAAGTAAGGGAAAAGGATATGGGGTTAGTGGGGTGACTGAAGGGAAGAGTGACTGGGGAATGGAGCAATCAGAATATATGCCATCTTGGGGTGTAGGGAGCGTAGAAATGGGGAGAAAATTTGTAATTCAAACTCCTGTGGAAATCAATGTTGAAAACTAAAAATATTAAAATAAATAAATATTAATTAAAAAATAAAAACAAAAAGCAAACAAAAAAGAACAAACAATAGGGGTATATACTCTTTTGTTAGTTACTTGTACATAAAGATCAAGGTAATGCTCATAAGTACAAAACATAAGGTTAATATATGTGTTTATACTTCCCTGTTATCAGAAATTATAATGTCCTTTCCTTCTCTGACACATGGCAATGGCTGTCCATCTCACGAGTGGAACTATTTGCTGGAAATGGGGTGGTCTTAGATATAGAGCTTAGGGCTCCCCTTTCCTCTCTAAATTGGCAGAATGAACAGAAGTTATATGGAAGTTCATAATATTCAATACATTAATAATATTTAAGGGAGAAGATAGATATGCTTTTCAACTCGTATTCCCTCTCTCTATTGAGAGCAGAGACAACATAGACAGCAACTTCTTGCTGCCCCTCTTGAAAGTAATGAAAGCTTCCTTGGAGAAGGATTGTAGGAGAAGAGGCTAGAGATGTCTATTTCCAGTTCTATGATTATTCTATGTTCTGTTTTATTTTGTTTTCCTTAGGACCAATCCTTTATATTTTAAATGGAACTACTTGATTATACCTTAAGCCCAAAGCTCCTCAAGCTTTTATTGAATGGCCAGTAAAAAGCATGGTTCAAGACTTATAGGGCACATTATTTAGGTTTTGATTGCTTGGAATGAATGTAAATAGGAATTGTTTTTGACCCATAGCTTGGTTTATATTTTGTATTTGTAAGCATCCAGACCTTTTTTAAATAGTGAATTTTAATCAATCCATCAATCAATGAACATTTATTAAGCACCTACTACATGCTAGACACAGTGCTAAGAGCTGATGATACAAAAAGAAGTAAATAACAGCCCCTGACCTCCAGGAACTTACAATCTAATGAGTGAGGCAACATGCAAACAAATACATTTTAAGCAAGCTATATACATGTAGTAGGAAGGCCGAATTTATGATCTCAAATATAATCATGTATATGTTTGAATGGTC
>JAQQSZ010013023.1:0-11863 GCA_028646595.1 Phalanger gymnotis | reverse complement strand
TGGGCCTGGAAGCTTGTGATCAAAGTGTCAAAATGGGGAGGCTGGTTTGTGAATCTGTTTCTGTGGAGCCTAAATAAATGTTTTATTGCGTTCTACTTAGAGAATCTCTCATACCTTGTGATTTTGAACCATTCAAACATATATGTGATTATATTTGAGATTATAAATTTGTCCTTCTTACTTCAGGCTTACATGCTGGGGTATGGCACTATCATGGCATGGCAGGTTGTCTGAATAAGACCTTGAAAAGGTCAGGAGGTATAACTATAATATTAATCAATGATGTGACTTGACCACCATAAAATTTAATGTTATCTCAGACTGCATTAAGAGAATAATAGTGTGCAGGTACAAGCTTGTATTCTGCTTTCATCAGACCACATTTGTAGTATTGCATTCAGTTCTTGGCACCACAATTTAGGAAAGGCATGAAAAACTGAGAATGTCCAGAGAACAAGCAGCCTGGCAAATGGTCTTGAATCCATGCAATATAAGAATTATTGAAGGAAATGGAGAAAGTTCACCCTTCCCCTGTAGGCTTTCCTGTTTTAAAGTAATAGCGAGGCCATTTGCCAGATGTTAGAGTGGGGATTCCATTCATATATGTATGGGACTAGATAGCCACTGAAATGATTTACAATCCTAGAATTCTGATTTTTATTCTGTGACATACTTAAGGGTTACTGAACATCCAGAGGAAAACTATAAAGACATTATGTGCCTAGAGAAAAGATGAACAAGATGAAGGAGGGGGCACTGAAAAGAGAGGCAAAAATGTCAAACAAAACAGCTTGACTTGCTTCAGAATTTTACCAAAGGCCAGCTCTGACTAGTAGGCATGGCTTTGTAAAGGGCTTTTCTTACATCTTCAAGCAATATAGATTTTGTAATGAAGCCAATATTTTATTAGTCACATAATTTTCTTCACTTTCTGTGATTTGAAAAGAGATTACAATACATTTTGAGGTAGATGGTTATTTCCAGGAGCAGCAGGGGTGTATATGTAAAATCTATGAACCATGTACATGTTTATAAACCTAATAATAGAGTTAAACTCAAACCCTTACAAATATTGCCTACAAATGTGCTTTCAAATGTTCTTGCTTTTTTTCTAATAGATTTGAGGGTGAATTGCACAGATTTTATTTCTGTTCTCTTCTTTTCCATAATGATTATTATGTTAGCCATATTCCACAAAGAAATCATTCTATTTATTTCTGTATGGGGACCCAAGGCAACATGGCATATGAGAGTTTTGTGTTGAGGCTCAATAAAACTGGATTTAAATCCAATCTCTGATCCTTATTAGTTTTGTGACCATGGACAAGTCATTTAATTTCTATATATCTCAAGTAACTTCTCAGGAATTATTTCCTAAATTTTATAGGGGTCAAGTTTTACTGGCAGGGGTGATTCCCACACCAGCTCTCATACTGCCAAAATAAAAACTACTTTAGATATTCATATATGGTGGTCAACTACCAAGGAAAGATTATTACCAGAGGCATTGCTCCAAATTTGACACAAAACTAGCACCTGAACCAAGAAACATGGGAGAAGTAACTGATTTAAACCTATATCTGACTAGGACATCACAGTCGCTTTCACTGAGTTGTGGCAATGGAATAGGCAATATGTGAAAAAATGATTTGCATTGTAATTTCAGAGCTTTGAGTGATGCAGTAACATGAGGCAAAAACTAAGCAAGGACTGCTATTGCCTTCCTAATGATTCCTTTTTCTTGGGTAGTATTCCAAATTAGTATTTTAATTTTGCCAGAGATTAAAGCAACCCATGATGTGCAGTTAAATTTTAGCAAGAGAAGCCAGATGGAAAATGTGCCCTAATAAACAATAAAATTATTCTCTGCATCTTTGGTTTTGCATCAGACCTCAGATCATTCATGGAAGTAAAATGCTACTCTACGAAGCTGGGTAGAATTTTTAAAAGAATATGTGGAGTTTGATCAGAAAAAAATTAGGAAGGGGAAGGGTACTCCGCTCCACATTTGCCTCCTGGGACTTTTCATTAAACATAGCATATGTCCTCTTCTAATTCCCCATCCTTCAAACAATAAAGAGCAATCCCTCAGCTAGCTTTCATTCTTGTCACAGGCAGTCCAATAGCCAAGGGCAAAATTATGGAGACAAAATGAGTAGCAATTCTGTGTTCTGCAGCCTGCAGAAATTTAAATGGATGGTTTTTACCATTATTTCTGCCATTATGCTGCATTAATAGTGTATTATGTACAATGCTTTTCGACATATGAGCAGTTATAGCAACAATACTGGCACCAAATCACTCATTATCATGTTTGTCTTTTGCTAAAGTGAGAAATAAACTCTAAGGAGAATTTTGAAGGAGAATATGGGAGTATAATAAAAAAAACTTGCAAATAAAACACAGCAGCCTACCAATCCGTCAAGCTGCTCATTTGTTCAGACCTTGATATCACACATAAAAATGTGGCAAATAATCTAAGAAAGAGAGTTTAACATGGAGCATTATGAAGTGACAAAAAAGGGAGAGATTAGAAGCTATTATTCCAAATATCAGTGTAATGTATTTTTATAACTTTCTCAGCATTTGTTTTTTTTCAGATTGTATTTTACCAAGTGAACCAGTGGGAAATCACGATTGTATGTAAATTTTTTACACATATATTAAGTTTCAAAACCCTTTTTTTTAGTACAGAGTAAAGTGATTTCATTGGTTTGGAGAGCTCCTGATATAAACCCCCATACCATTGGTACAGCTTGGCAACTCCTCTATGATTTACAATATTGGCGAAGATGTCTGGGAAACAGTGATAAACTGACTTGCCCGTTAGTTATGCAATTAGTATGTGTCAGAGGCAAGACTTGAACCAGGGTCTTCCTGGATCAAGGTCAAGTGTGCTAACCATTACTCCATGCTGTCTCACCAAGCATTTCTTCAGTAACTTCCATAATATTGTATAAACTTCCCTAATCTCTCAAAACAATAGCATTTAAAATGATACCTCCCACTTACAAAGTAAGCATCTAAGCTGATGGACAATGATGAAAGCTGAGTAAGTTATGAATTTAACTGGTGGTCCCTGAGTGTGCATCAGTCCTAGTTGTTCACTGCAGCATAACATTCTCTCATATAACTCTGAAGAACACCACTATTATTTGATCGGTTTGGCTGTTCATATATCTGCTGGTGGGAATTATCTGTATTCTAGCCTGTGAGTCCCAAAGAAAGAAAAAGGTTGCAATAAGGAAGAAACTCTTTCACTTGAAACATCAACTTTGCTTCCACACTATTGGTGCTGACATGGAAGACATATGAGAGGGAATTGGGTGTTTACTTTGCCATGGAACATGAAGACAGAGCCCTGCTGTCTTTGCCTGGCTCTGCTGCTGACTTACTGTACAGCCAGAGACAACTCAATTAACTGCTCTGTTCCTTGGTGCCTTGGTTTGGAAAAGGCAGAATCTGAAAAATGTCTTCAAGAATGTGCTCATAATATTGTTAGATAAAAAGGGGCCATGACAGAGCCTATTCCCACCTTGAATCTTTGATTTGCTTAGATATTTTGGAGGGAGGTAGGATTTATTCATTTTGGAAAATTTGGAAGCATTTCTCTGAACTTATTGAAGTACCGCTAATGTGTTTTGCTTAATCCAGATTAGTACTAAATGTAGTTTACATTGAATCTTTCCACTTCTCTCCTCCATCCCATTTCTGCAACCTGCTCACTGTTCCTGTCTTTATCCAATCTGCAAGTACACTGGCACTGGAATCTGAAGGCCTGAGTTCAAATTCTGGTTTTCCTGCTCCCTACCTCTGTCACTTTGGGCAAGTCAGTTTGCTTCACTAGGCTTCATTCCTTCATCTGTGAAATGAGGAGATTCAATTAATATCTTAAACCCTAAGGCCTTAAGATACATCCATCTCATACCACAATTTCATCAGTACTTTAAGATCATAGCACAACTCCAGTGTTTAAGGTCTTTCTCACTCCTCAGCTATAAGAGAATAAATTTCTTTTCCCACAGCTCCCATAACATCCAGGAGAATCTAGAGTAACTTGCGCTGAGGAAAAAGGTGTTAGCTCACTCTACACAGAAATGATAAAATGAGGTTCTTATTCTGGGTAGTCAGATATTACAAGATTGAGACATCATTCATTTCTATGAGTCTCTTGTGCCTGATGAATGCCATTTTTCTTCCATTAGCAAGTCCCAAAACTTTGCTCCGTGGAAACTATTCTTGGTTTCTCATCGCAACCACTTCTATGGCCTGAGTTCCATCACTAATCAAGTCCCTCACTTCCTTTAAGATTCATTTCAAGCACAATTTTCTGCATGCAACCTTTCTTGATAGCCTAACTGCCAGTTTTCTCTCTTCCTAACTACCATGTATTTAACTACTTTCTATATGCATATAGTTAGACATTTTGTATTTGTGATGTATATATTTATATGCATTGAAAGAAGCTAGGTGTCCCACTGGATAGAGCACTGGGCCTAGAGTCAGGAAGACCTGAGTTCAAATTCAGATTTACACACTTAACCTGTATAAGTCACTTAACCTATGTCTCCTTCACTTTCCTCATCTGTAAAATGGACATAATAATGATATCCAACTTCCAAAGTTGAATGAGATAATAGTTGTAAAGTATTTAGGATGGTGCCTGGAACATAGTAAGTGTAATAGAAATGTTAGCTGTTATTGTTGTGATCATTGGTTCTGTTGTCTTGAACTTTAGGAATAAGCTCCCTGAGAGTAGAAATGATTTCATTCTATGTATGAACATTACCTAGCATATAATAAGCACTTAATAAATACTTTGATTGATTTGATTTGATTGACTTAATGGTTGTTACCTAGCCATCTAATTCTGCCAATAGGAAAGATTACATTCCTTTAAACCTTCCTGCTTCCTTAAAAAAATACCATTCCTTTTTTAAACTATTTAAAACATTTTTTCAACTAGCCAAACAGAAACCCATATAGGGGATTAGCTTAGGAAAGGGGATTTTTTTTAAAAAAAGTTTACAGAATTTTTAGCAATTAATCCCAGTCCCACATGCAAATGCATTGGAACTATATTTTAATCTAAATTATTTTAGCCATACACATACGTATGTACACTTAAACACATGTATATACACAGATGTGTGTCATATGTACATATGTATGTATAGACATATATATATATATATTTGTTGTTCAGTTGTCTTTAGATGTATCCAACTCTTCATGATCCCATTTGGAGTTTTCTTGGCAAAAATACTGAAGTGGTTTGCCACTTCCTTCTCCAATTCATCTTACAAATAGATCAGTGTAATATGCTATATAATCAAGAGATAGAAGTAAAAGAATTCTGTACAGAACATTGTGATATCTAATAAACATAAGAACACAAACTATTGGGGTAGAGGAGACAGGGAACTAAATTCCTTTCTCCACAACACTTAAGCCATCATTCTGATCTCTGACCCACTAGAACCCTTGGCTCTGCACTGGGAATCTTGCTCCTAAGAGATGAACTTTCACCTCATCTTACTCAGAAATAGTCCTACACAATATGTCACAATTCATCTTCACACTATGTTACCATGCACTTATCTCTCCTTACCCTCCAGTCCTGATTTCCAGCTTTTTATATTATCTTTAGCCACGATTAGGTTATAAAATTCTTAAGAGTGGGGACTTTCTTGTTTGTTTATATTTGTGTCCACAGTGTTTATCACCATGTTCAGCATATAGAACTTAATAAGTCCTCTACCTACCTTCTATCTCCATGGGAAAGCAGTTTCTAGAAACTGTTTACCCCCATTATCTTATACCATATATTACAGTAATGTCCAAGTGGAAAGAAAAAGTTGTCACAAAAATTACAAGAGAATGGAATATTACAACTTCTAGGAAGTTAGAGGAAAAACTCATTACTAGACGAAAGATACAGATTATATGAAATAATATAGGTATTTCAATTATATAAAATTTTAAAGCTTTTGCACAAAGGAAAGCAATGCAGTGGAAAATAACAAGTGGAAAATAACAATTTAAGGGAAAAATCTTTGCAAAAATACTCTAATAAGAGTCTAATATCTAAAATCCACATGGAATCGACGCAAACTTATAATACCAATCTAGAGAGCTAAATGGCCAAAAGCTATGGACAATCAGTTTTCAAAAAGAAAAAATAGGAACTATCAGCAAGCAATAAAAATGCTATTGATCACTAATCAAAAAAGACATGCAAATTAGAGGGTGAGAAAGAAATGCACTGAGAAACAAGGGACAGGGATAGGGAGAGGTAGAAAGAGGCAAAATATCTCACATAAAAGAAGCAAGAAAGACCTTTTACAGTTGAGGAAAAGATGAAGGAGGTGGTGGGGAATGCTTAAACCTTACTCCCATCAGTATTGACTCAAAGAGGGAAGAACATACACACTCAACTTGGCATAGAAATCAATCTTATCCTACACGAAAGTAGGAGGAGAAAGGCATCATGGGGGGGTGCTGATATAAGGTACAGCAGACTCAGGGAGGCATTAGCCATGAGAACAAACACTTTTAAATAGGGACAGGGTGAAAGGAGAGAGAGAATAGCATAAATGAGGAAAATAGGATGAAAGGATATATGACAGTCATAAATGTTAAATATTTTGAAGCAAGTTTCTCTGATAAAGGCCTCATTTCTTATATAGAGAGAACTGAGTCAAATTTATAAAAATAACAACCATTCCCCAATTTAAAAATGATCAAAAGATAGGAAGCCAGTTTTCAGATGAAGTAATAAAAGTTATCTATACTCAAATAAAAAAATGCTCTAAACCACTATTGATTGGAGAAATAAAATTAAAATAATCCTGAGGTACTACCCCATACCTGCTAGATTGGCTAATAGGGTAGAACAGGAAAATTACAATTGTTGGAGGAGATGTGGAAAAATTGAGATACCATTGCACTGTTGGTAGAATTGTGAACTGATTCAACCATTATGTGAAGCAATTTGGAACTGTGGCCAAAGGCCTACAAAACTATGCATACCTATCGACTTAGTAATATAACTAATAGGTCTGTATGCCAAATGAGACAAAAAAAAAACAAAAAGAAAAAGTACCTATTAGTACAAAATATTTATAGCAGCTCTTTTCTGATAGCAAAAAAATTGGAAATTTAGGGGATGACTATCAATTGGGGAATGGCTGAACAAGTTGTAGTACATGGTTATGATGGAATACTATTGTGTTATAAGAAATGATGAGCAAGATGCTCTCAGAAAATACCTGGAAAGACTTACACAAGTTGATGCAAAGTGAAATGAGTAGAACCAGGAAAATGCTGTACCCATTATAAGCAATGTTGTAAGATGATCACCTGTGAATGACTTAGCTATTCTCAGTAATGCAATGACCCAAGACAACTCTGAAGGACTTATGATGAAAAATGAGATCGATCCTGATGGAGTCTAAATACAGATCAAAGCATACATTCTTTACTTTATATTTTTAGTTATATTTTTTTCTTTTTTTGTGAGGGAAGAAGAGAATTCGGAGCTCAAAATTTTATAAACAAATGTTGAAAATTGTTCTTACATGCAATTGGGGAAAAATAAATACTGCATTCATAATATAATATTTTGTAGTTATTCAATAAAATGTAATGTCAGTGAGGGCAGGGACTATTTAGTCTGCATTCATCATAAACAGCAGTGTTTGGCATATAGTATTTACTTAACAAATACTGATTGATGCTTACAAAACAAACAAATCAAGATAAAAAGAAATCGTAAACTATAAGAGAAGAAAGGTATATATGATATCAATTGCCATCATTATACTTTGCTTAACTCTTACAAAAGCATCTGGGGTAGGTGAGCAATGGAATCATTGCCTACTTGGAAATTATTGATATATCAAGGCAAAATGTTCTAATTAAAATTAATGCAAAATTTACCCTTTTAAATATATGTTTATTAAAGACAGCATGGAAATTTCATTCGAGTAATCAAATAAAACATCAGTCCAAAAGTGGTTAACTTTCCTGTTTTGAGTCACACTGTGTCCAGTCACACATTTCTAGCTGAATATATTTGGTTTGATTGAGAGTTGGCCTTAGATATAATTTCACTTTCAATACTCTTAAACTGCCATGTCTGCTCTAGTGATTTCATATTATAACATATAGCATGCTAACAACAATTACAAGAAGTTATAACCTCCCTCAAAGATATGGAACTGAATTATATAATGTGGGAATTCCGTGAAATCTATTTGACTCAGGTATGCTTGAGAAGCCACAAGAAACCCAAAGTTGGCATGGAGATTTACTTCTGGTCTTCCAGGAAATTCTCCCAGCTCAGTGGACTGTAAGAATCATCATAAGTTCTAGAGACAGTCAGCCAGGAAATTCTGAAACTTGATGACTGTGCTTCCTCTAGAAGTGTATACACAGGTAAGTAGCTAGGATGCCAAAAACATGGGAAGGCTTAATAAATTATTTCTAAAATAATCTGCAGAAAAAATATAAGCCACTTTGCTGAAGCAGTATAATGTCATTCAGCATAATGATGAGGAAGAAAACCAAGGTCAAGGAGTAGAAATCTAAAAGGAAGCCCTCTAGTTAATTGAAGAGTTTCATCAGAAACATGGCATAAATTACTTCTCAAAAATGTTTCTCATGTTCTTCCATTGCTCAAGAACCTACAATCATTCCCTATTTCTAACTGATTAAATTCTAGTATTCAAGGCCCTTCAATAACTGATGGTCTTCATACCTATCTCACATCCTCATTAATTACTTTTTAACATGGCTGTTCCACTCTGAGGAAGGTAGATCTTTTTAGCTTCCACCTGACTCAAGAGATACATCCTACTAAATCAATTCATTGAGCTTTTGCTCATGCTATTCCACGATACTTGGAAGAATCTTTCTCTCTTTGGCCCTTTGTTTCTTCCAAAATCCTTGCTTAGACTCATTCTATTCTACTCCAATTATTCCCTATTTTGCATTAATACATCAATTCTTTTTTTTATAATCACACACTTGTTTTTATGCTGTTCTGCAATTGTTTCTAAGTTTTTTGATATGTTCTCAGATGTCTTTTCATAATTAGATTATATGATTTCCAAGGGCAGGAATTTTTCCTCATTTCTTTTGTATTCCCAACAGCTTGTTCTGTATTTCTTTCCATCTTTCACCTCAGAGGACTGTGTTGGTAACCAAAATGGCCTTTGTTTTGTTTGAGTAATTCAGTGTATTTCATTGAGCCTTACTAGGTGCTAAGCCCCAGGCCCAAACCCCTACTAGGTGTAAATCCTATGTGGGTGTGGATTGGCAACTAAGGTGAGGCTCAAGGTGGGGCTAACTCCAGGGAGGGCCTAGTTTACATTTCTGGGACAGCAGAGGCTCTTAGACCACGTGGGTTTAAGTCCCCTCTTTGTGATATTTTTATGTGTGGGTGAGTCGCATGTGTGACTCACCCCTGACCCTGAAAAAGATAAAAAACCAGGGGTTGGCTGTCTCTTCTTTGGAGCTCCTATCTACAGCAGTGGTGGCGTGTGTGACTCTGGGCCAGCCCTTGTTCTGAGCTCCTGGGCTGAAGCTAGATGTTGGTAACTATGAGTCTGTATTGGGTCTGTCTGTTGATGTTTGTAATTTATTTGTAATTTGCTTTGAAGTTCAGTGTGCTGGTCTCTTCCCTTGAACTAAGTAGATGATATTTGTATGCTGAATTAAAGTAAGCTTGTCAAACCCCTTCACCTTGCTTTCCTTAGTTAAGCAGATCAAACGAACCTGTGCTTTGGCAGCTTTCCGGGTGCTGGCTGTGGGTTTCACCCCCACAGAAACTGCTAGCCGGATTGTTGAAACAAGGACACATAAGTATATTGTCATCCACAAAATCAGTAACTGAGCATGAGGAAGTTGATTAAAACCGCAAACATTATGTTTCTTTGAGTGGATCTTCTATGAAAAGGCAGGCTTTCTAGAGCCTTGATACTTATTCAATCGAATTCAATTTCATTCATATTTATTAAGCACTCACTAAGTATAGAGTTCTATGCTAGATTCTGGGGAAGATCCAAAAGTCAGTAAGACATGGTCTCTGCCCTCATGGGGTAGATAGTCTAGCAGGAAGGGTATACAACTTAGAAAAAATAACTATCATGCAAAACAGGGGGGAAAGACATAGGAAAGGAACAAAGAACAGAGTAAGGTCTGAGGAATGAATCCTTATTTTTGGATTGTGAGATAAAAAAAAATGCTTTAAGGAGAATGTGACATTTTAGCTTGTTCTGAAAATATGTGTGTAAAAATGGGTGATTATTAGGTAAAGAGAGTATTCTAGGCATAGGGATTATTACGAACCACTTCTTGGAGTAGGCAGAGTCCAAGACTAATCCAGGGTACAGTGACAAGCTTGTTTTGGTTTCAGAGAACCATAGTCCTTTATTGGAATTAGTATGTGATAAGGCTAGAAAGGAGAGCTAGTGCTAAACTCTGGATAACCTGATTCTCATCTTAACAAGCTTAGACTTTACTCTGTAGGCAAAAATGAGTCATTAAAGATTTGTGAGCAGACAAGTCATGAGGAAAACTTCTGGCAATAGCCTAAATGATAGATTGCAACTAGATTACACCGAAGGCAAGGAGGCTGCTTAGGAGGCTTCCTGTAAATAACCGTTGTTATTTGCAAAACCTAGATTACTCATGAATCTGAAATAAAATGATTTTTATATTGACCTTAGAACCCATTTAGCAAAGCATCACTTGAAGTTTTTGCAAAGAAAGCATTAATATTTTCACTATATACATATATATATATGTATATATATACATATATATGGCGACTGATAAATCAACAAACATTTATTAAATGTTTACCATGCCAAGTCTTGTGTTAGCTAGCAATATCAGTACAAAGAATAAAGCAAGGGGCGGAGTCAAGATGGCAGCTGGAAAGCAGGGACTACCGTGAGCTCCCTGCCAAGTCCCTCCAAAAACCTATAAAAAGTGGCTCTGGACTAATTCTAGAACTGCAGAACCCACAAAATAGCAGAGGGAAGGAGGGCTCCAGCCTAGGACAGGCTGGATGGTTGCTTGGTGAGGTGTTTTGCTCAAAGAGCTGGGATCAGAGCAGAGCAGAGCCCAGCGTGGGCTGCGCAGACCAACCAGAGCAGGAGCTAGGTGGAGCGGGCCCTAGCACCCTGAATCAGTGAGATGTGGCAGTTACCAGACTTCCCAACCCACAAACACCAAAGAAAACAGAGAAGGTTAGTGGGAAACGCTCCTGGGGCCAGAGTGATAGAGTTTTTGGTTCAGCCACAGACCCAGGGGCAGCGGAGGTGGGGCAGCTACAGAACTACAGCTGCAGTTGCTCCTGGTGCCAGGCCCACCTGGCGGGAGGAATTAAGTGGCGGATCAGAGCAGGAGTGCAGAGCCTGCTGAAGATCTAAGTCCAGTCTGGGTTGGGGGTTCTTGGGGAAGCAGGAGGCTGGTGTGGCAGAACTGGCTGTAATAGCCAAGCTTGGAACATAGTACTCTTTACACACAGTCATACCCCGCTGAAAAACCCAAGGGTCAGGTAAGTTGGCTGGGAACATGGCCAGGCAGCAAAAACGCACCCAGATCCAGTCTCAGACTTTGGAATCATTCTTTGGTGACAAAGAAGACCAAAACATACAGCCAGAAGAAGTCAAAAAAGTCAAAGAGCCTACAACAAAAGCCTCCAAGAAAAGCATGAACTGGTGTCAGACCATGGAAGAGCTCAAAAAGGATTTGGAAAAGCAAGTTAGGGAAGTAGAGGAAAAATTGGGAAGAGAAATGAGAAGGATGAGAGAAAACCATGAAAAACAAGTCAATGACTTGCTAAAGGAGA
>JAQQSZ010013022.1:0-11863 GCA_028646595.1 Phalanger gymnotis | reverse complement strand
ATACATACTCAATTGGGTATCTTACCCCACAGGAAAGAAGGAGGAAGAAGATAAAAAAAGGGGGGATGATAGAAAGGAGGGCAGATGGGGGTGGAGGCAATCAAAAACAAACACTTTCAAAAAGGGACAGGGTCAAGGGTGAAAATTCAATAAAGGGGGATAGGTTAGGAAGAAGCAAAATATAGTTAGTCTTTCACAACATGAGCATTGTGGAAGGGTTATACATAATGATATGCATGTGGCCCATGTTGAATTGCTGGACTTCTTAGGAAGGTTGGGTGGGAATGGAAGAGGGGAGAGAATTTGGAACTGAGAGTTTTAAAAACAGATGTTCAAAAACAAAAAAAAAAAGTTTTTTGCATGAAACTAGAAAATAAGATACACAGGCAATGGGACATAGAAATTTATCTTGCCCTATAAGAAAGGAAGGGAAAAGGGAATGGGAGGGGAGTGGGGTGACAGAAGGGAGGGCAGACTGGGGAACAGGGCAATCAGAATACATGCCATCTTGGAGTGGGGGGAGGGTAGAAATGGGGAGAAAATTTGTAATTCAAACTCTTGTGAAAATCAATGCTGAAAACCAAATATATTAAATAATAAACTGGAAAAAAAAAAAGAAATGAGGAGCAGACAGACTGCCTTATAACCTGGAATGACTTATAAGAACTGATGCTGAGTGAGGGGAATAGAACCAGGAGGTAATTATACATGATTACAGACACACTGTATCTATAAGGACTAACTTTGATAGACTTGACTCCTCTCATCAATGCAAGGTTCAAAGACAGCTCCAAAAGACTCATGATGGAAAAAGTTATGCACATCCAGAAGAATTATGGAGTCTGAATACAGATTGAGGCAAACTTTTTGCTCTCTCTTTTCTTTCTTTCTTTTCTTGGTTTCATTTCTCCTTTCTCATGATTCATTCCATTGGTTATAATTCTTCTTTACAACTGGACTACTACATAAATAAGTTCAAAGTTATATGTAGAGCCTACATTGGATTACATGCTGTCTTGGAGGGTAGGAGAGGAAGAGAGAGAAAATTTGGAGCCCAAAAACTTGTGGAACTAAGTGTTGTAAACTAAAAATAAAAAAACAAATTTCTAAAATAAAATAAAATAAAATGATTTGTCCTGCAAAATTTAGACTCAGTCAAAAGGCCATATCCAAGGACCTAGAAGGCCATATGTGGCCTTGAAGCTACAGGTTCCCCATCTCGTTCTGAAATCACATATTAACTCAATTGTTCATTACTTCAAGAGTATATAATTGGATTTATGATTACAAGGTTATAAAAAGTTGTAATTCTAATATTATATTCTATATACAATTCTAAAACACCAGAAGCACTAAAATCAATTCACTATTACAGATACTAAATACTAACCTATGACTTTTGCTTCTTCATCTGTCAAAGTTTTATTAAGAAAAATTTTCTTTACACGAAGAGTGTTTCCTGAGGGAAGAATGACTCCTGTTGTTGGCATTGGTGGCTCACCATCTTTCTGCTGCAAACTGTCTGCTATCACAAGGAAGACTCTGAGACCAATGTTCATCCTCTTCAAAGAAAAAGTTCAAAATGAAGAAATTAGGGCCTACGTTGTTACAAAATGATCTTTTCTGCTGATTAATATTAATTTACAAAAATAACGTTAAATTTACCAAAATATATTATAGTACACGTTCATTTGTATAGACAGTCTAGGAAACCAATTCTGAAGACAAAGTATAAACCAGAAAGTATTTCTGAGGTGTAAAAGGTGCCAGTTGTCATTCTACCATATTTTACATGGCGGGGGGTGGGAAAGCCTCTACTGATTAGTTCATCAGAGAAAAGAGTTGTAGCTCATTCTACTTTCTTATTTTTTGGCTTTGCACTGTTGAGAAAATACCCTAAGAAAGAGGTATCCAACATAAGGTATTTGGCAGAAAGCATTGCTTGCTCTCAGTAAAAATTGCTTGTTTCTACCACAGGCCAGGTTACTACTACTACTACTACTACTACATTAAAGACAAGAAAAAAGTTGAGGGCTGATGTCTCTTGGGGGATAGGAAGCCACAAAGAAGAGGCCTTGGCATTAAAAACTCAGACTTCACTTTGGAAGTAAAGCTGTTACTGAATATACAGACTAGAAAGCTCTGCTATCTTCTTGAGACCATGAATAATAATTTTAGCTTCCTGTTGTCCCAAAGTATACTTAACATGTCACATAACCTTTTAGAATTTTTTTTGTTTTCTAATTAGTTTGGTAGATAGAGTGTTCTATGATAATCTATTTTCAAAACATTGCACTTATTAGTCTTTCACTGAAATCAAATAATATTTTAAAATAGGAAAGTAGAGAATGAAAAAAAAAACACCATCTCAAGAACTTAATTATAACTTACAGGTTACAAATATACTCTGACCACTTTGATTCACAAAACACTACTGAGAAAACACAACTAAAGCAAAAAGACATTAATATTTTATTATTTCTCTTAAATGATTACTGCTTGTTATATAAACAGTCACCATGAAGCTGTAATGTCTATATATTTTTCCTTTATGTCTATCACTTCAAATGCTTTCTCCACTCTATAGACCAAGAATATTAATCTCATCAACCAGATCTTTATACAACTACTGGCTCTACTTATGTCCCCCCTTTTTAAGACTCATCCCCTCAATAACATTAAAATTATTAGTTTCTTCAAAGCAGGGAGAGGGAAAGGAATGTTTCTGTTGGTTCTATCAGTTATAATTATTTTTTCTACAAAATTGGCCCAAAAAATTCAGTAGTGAAAAGATGTATAACTAATTTAGAGAAAACAGCGTCAGGATTCAAAAGGATCATGACAGGTTACAGCACTGGGCTAAATCTACTAAGATTAAACTCAATAGGGATAAATAAAAATCCTCAAACTTCAGTTCGAAAAAATCAACTTCATAAGTACGGGCTGGGGAGGCATGGTTTGACAGCAATTTGTTTGAAAAAGATAGGTGGATTGCAAATTCAATATGAGATAGCACTATTATGTTGTAGCAAAAAAAAAAACTAAATTAATTTTGGATTGAATTAAATGAGGCATAGCTCTAAGACAGGGATTTAGAGGTGACAGAACTTCAGTTTGTAGCCCTCATCAGCCCTTATCTATGTTCAGCTTCTGGCTGCCACAATTTCTGAAGGACAATAAGGTGGAGAGTGTTGAGAAGAGGGCAATCAAAATGGCAAAAAACCTTGAGTCCAGGGATATTTACTCTGAAGAACAAAAGACAAAGGGGCAATATGATATGTGTCTTCAAGTATTTGACAGTCTTTCGTGTGTAAGCAGCATTAGACTTGCTATTTTGGACCCCAGAGAATACAAAAAAGATCAAGAATATAAAGTATAAATTGTAAAGAGGTCAATTTAGATTTGATATTAGGAAAATCTTGCTAACAATTAGAGCTACATAAAAATGGAAAGGGCTGCCTTGAGAGTTAGTATGATTCCTCTACCTGAAGGTCTTCAAGCTGAGTCTGAATATTTTTTTGGGGTATGTTACACTGGGGATTTCTTTGGGGATGGGTTTGACAACTTGGCTGAGGGCATCTCTTCCAATTCTTGAAAATCCATAATTCTGTAGTTTTATTTACACAGGAAATATCAAGACTGAAATACTATTATTTCTCTAGTTGGACATTTACTCATTAGTTACTGGGTAAATTTCTGACATTCGTAGTACCAGCAGTGAATTTAATTTTGATAGACAGCCTAAAGAGGGTGACTCTTCACATCCTCTGTCCTTTTTCCCAGCACTCTGCCACTGACATTGCAGAGTTAGAGGGGGATTCCAAGGATCTGGTCATTTTGCAATTTTGTTTGTTTCACTAGAAGTTACAGTTAATACATAAACCAGTGCCAGCCTAGCATTGTTTTTTAAGGAAGGTTCCAAATAAGAAAACACGCAATCTGTTGTTGAGATGGCATTCAAAGTATTTCTGGCATGGCAGAATTTGCCATAGCTTATACTCTGCTTCGTTAGTCTTTAGGAAGCCAGGGTTGGCTACATACTACAATGACATATTAGAGTAAGCCCTCTGCAGAGGCTATATCAAAGATTTCTGCTATATTCTATATTGGTGTTTCTTGAACAAGTCAGTACAAACCCATGATAAGGCATGAAGAAATGAGAGCAAATTAGCAGATATTACAAAATCTTGGGAATATGCTGAAGCACACTGGAATGGTAGATACAAGAGAAAAGTATGTAGTAATTAGACGAATTCTCCTTTCAGAGTAGCAGAGAAGCATTATTTCTATCAATCCCAAACTGGTCATTTCTAGCTTTACCCTTTATCACTCCCAGATATCTCCTAGATTGGGGTAAGCAGTTATTAGCAATGATTATCCTTTCACTCTAGAAGTAGATCAAGGCCATTTTTAACCTGTTACATCCCTTGCCAAAATAGTCAAAATACTATACTGTATTTTGGAGAAAGAATGAAGGAGGAAAAAAAAGGATTTTTTTCCAAAGATGAGGGATAGTATATAGCCAGAGGGAAAATTCTAATCTGCCTAAATAGACAGTTTGAGAATCAACCATCAACATTTTTCAGATCTCTAAGTTTAATTTGTTTCACCATGTTTTTAAATAATAGCAAATCTGCAAGTTTCTTCTTTTATGATGGGATATTAAAAGTTTAAAAAGCATAGAAAGAATTGCATCAGATCCTTTTACCTCTGGATTAATGGTGAAGGTTTTAGTAGATTTTCCAACACTGAGAAGATCAAATATTATTTCTTTCATTGCAAAATCCAAACGTTCCTAGAAGAAACATACTTCCATGATACTATACTAAGGAACACTTTAGCTAGTAAAAAAAACACAAATCCATAAGCAATTAATAATTTTGAATCTGCTAAGTATGAAGTACTATGCTAGAGGCCCTGGAGGATAAACATCATAAAACACACACAATTCCTTGTTCTAAAAGAAATTACAAGCTATTCAGAAACATAAGAGAAAAACATTAAAAGTTAAATAAAAACAATGCAAGCACTGTCACAGGCAGTCTATAATCGCAAAATTAAAGTTAAGATTAAAATTAAAGACTGAGTACTTTGTAAGTCCAGAGCACAGTGAAATAGGCTTGAATGGAATTTGAACTGCATCTTTAAAGTGGGATTTGGAGAGGCAGACAACAGGGACACAAGAAAATGGCATTAGAAAAAGACTAATTTGGGGAGAATAAAAGGCCAATTTGATGAAAGCACAGAATCACACAGAAGAATAGTGGAATGTAAGGCTAGAAAGAAAGAGGTCAGATAGTAGAGAGTCTTGAATGGCAAGATAAGGGCTTGGACTTCTATGAAATGTGAAGCCATTGAAGGTTTTTGAGAAAGAAAATGAGGCGATATAGTGTTTTAGAAAGATTAATCTGATATCAGTGGCTAGAATGGATTGCAATAGAGAAGTAACGAGAGAACAACCAGTTAAAAACATATTACAATAGTCTAGGTGTGAAACGATGAAGAGTGAGAAAAGATAGGACAAAAGATGGACAAAACAAAGGCGTATTTCAGAAATGTCACTTAGGGAGATATTGCATGTGAGCCATGATTTATTTTCATTAATGTTACTGAAAACTTAATTGCAACAAAACTTCATTATTTTTGTGTGCTAATGATTAAAAATACCCATTCTTCTGTCAAGTACAAAATAATTTCATTTGAAAATATTCGTATTTTTTGCATCTTGGTTCTAAAGTAGATAACTGTATATTCTGGAATGATAGTATTAAATTCACTTATTCTATATCACTCAGTCAAAGATTTAGACAAAAAAAAATCACAATAACATCAAGATATTTTACTTTAAATATTATCTAATATCACGGGTTTTATTCAATTTAATTATCCATTAATAATATTTATTTTGCCTGGATTTAGAAACTGTAAAAGAACTACTTATCATTGTCTGTTATTTAGAAAACAAATATAAATGTACTATTCTATGGTGGGCTTACCTGAGCAATGAACTGAATAATCTTGACAAATATATTAAGTGGTGTATCGCGAGGGACTACGCTACGGGAGCCTTTTGGGAAAAGTGCTGATACTATGCTCATAAGACGACTACAGGAAAAAAGAATTTACAAACAAATGAGATGATAAGATGCTATTGCAACAGTATAATAAATTTATCTTTTTTTTCCACAATTCTTTAAAAGTCTTTTCTAGTAGTAAAAGGTTTTATATTTCTTCTTCTTCTTCATCATCCTTAAGATTCATATAGAGGTCTTTTGCACAGTACTTTTAATACATTATGTCATTTGATTCTCTAAACAACATTGTGAGATAACAGAGGCTGAGAGATATGAAATTACTTGTTCAAAATCATAAAGTTAGTGGGTTTCTGAAGCATATCCAAATTTTGGTCTTCACAAAGCTATTATTTTAAACCCATTAAAGTAATTTTATTTAACTAGGTAGTCTTGTTAGGTGTGTTATATAACTGGTACTCACCTCTGAGTTACAGTGTTGCTTTCACATTTTATTCTAATTACATAAACCCACAATAGTCTATACAGAGATTCCAGTGCAACTCGGGACATTTTGGGATCTTTATTCTGTTAAAAAAAAACACCAAAACCAAGTATTATTTCTTCCAAAATTTATGCTGTTAAAAATAATTAAACTCCTTTAATTCCAAATCACTTGCTCAATAATTATTAATAAAATTAAATTCCCACTTTTTCCATCAAAAATATTTTAAAAATATTTCAAGCATGAATCAATATTACTCTTATTTGGCAAAGTCTTTTTCGGCAATTTCAAAATAAAGTCATTAAAATAGTTATTTAGAAGAAGTATAAACAGCTAAGGGTGATCATGGCTTTGCTCAGGGCAATGGAATTCAAAGAGTACCAAAATTAACTTTTTAGAACTAAGTGAACAGGAACAGTTAGTTAAAATGGGAAGCCACTAGATTGTGTGGATTGTTATTAACATCCCTTTGTGAGTCTATCAGTATCTAATATTTAAAGGTAATTATCATCAAATCAGTGCAAATATTCTCTCTACTGATATAGCTTGCAACCCAATCACACCTGCCTATTTGGTGTGACTCCAGCCCAAATCTTCTCCAAAGGTTGCTATGGAGGGTCTACTCAATGTGTTGGTAGAATTCCTTAATTTCTCTCTTAAAAAAAAAAGTCTCATTGATTCCGTAAATCTTTCAATTGGTCATTTCAGATGCAGGAGTAGGAGTGGGCAAGAGATAGTCCTTTATGTTCTTACTCAGCCTTGGCAACTGAACCTCTTTAATGGCAAAGGAAATTAAAGCAAAAACACTCAAAATGGCAACTGTATTTGTCAATGTATTACATTCTGCCTTGGTAGTCCCTTATCTCTTTATCCTTCAATTTCTCTTGGCATCAAAAACTTAAAAACAAAAGAATAAATGTGTTATCTATTCCTTGCTCATCATGTGGTCATTCCATCACCTTTTTTGCTAATTTCTTTGATGACATTATTTACAACTGCTTCCATTTAATCATGCTTTGGAGAAGTTTTAGCCTGTTAACCCTCACCATGAACCTCCTATTATCATTCATGAATTGTTACTGGATCAATTGGAAGAATATTGGCATTAAAAAGATGGGGTTTTGTTTCATGGAAAAGCTTGGAAGTCTTTAAAATAACTATCATTTCCCAAAGGCAAGCCAGTCCACTCTACTCTTCTCGCTCAATTTCAGTCCAACTATTGTCCATTTATCGTCTACTTGCAATATCTAATACAAGCACCCATACATATGTACATATGTATATACATACATATAAACATGCTTATATATGTATATATGCTGATGAATGTGAATGAGCTCTATATTATTGTCTACTTGCAATGTCTGTTCAACATAAACACACATGTACATAACGTGTATATATACACATATGTACATATACATATGTGTACATATATGTATATATCTTGAGATATGTGAATGAGTCCTATAGGTTGTCCACCCAAATGAACAAGTCATTGTTCATCCACCTAGTTTTTATTATGAATAGTTTGGCTAAGTTCTTATTATGTATCTCATTTAAAAAGCTCTGTAATGTTCTGGGGTTTAATGAAATCAATACAATATAATCCACAGACAAAAACATTTGAAGGACCTCAACATCTTGAAAGAATCCATCCCTCAACTTGTGTTCTGTGATGGATCTCCACCATGAGAGTGGTTAACAAGTCTCTTTTATACTTTGCTTGACATTAACGATCAGAGGGTAGTTGAACAAGGTTATCTCTATTGTCACATCTTTCAAAAAATCTTCTATAATTCCGACATATGCAACCTTTTTGGAATAAACATTTTAAAGTAGCCCCGATCAAATGCTTTATTACAGTAACAAATACAATGGGCTCTTCCAATTGCTACATCTTTCAATTATGTGATTTTAAAGAAGTTTTGACTGTGGAATACAGCTTGTGAAAGCCCATATGCTTTACCCTAATGCCCTTGACAAGAATGCTTTCAACATAGATATAGATAAGTCTAATAAAAATTTTATATAGATGGGAGATTGAGCATATGGATTGGTCATTATTGATAACTGCTTTTTTTTTTGGTTGGTATTTTTGATATGTTCCACTACTCCAGAAATGTTTATGTGATCCCTCAATATTCTTAAACTTGTCTAATACAGATCCTTTCATGTGTATACTTGGTTTTGCCTAGCTGCTTTCGGTTACTTCAAACCAAATGATTTTTTTTATTCTTCAGTGCCACGTTCACTTTCTCCATAAATTTATCAGAGATTGTGATAAATTTCCAAATGTGGAGGCTCTACTATCTTTGATGTTTAAAAGTTTCTTACAAAAATGTGACCGAAAAGTGTGAACAGAGTTTTCAAAAGAAGATAGGAAATCTGTTCACCACCATAAGATTATTCTAAATCATTAACACACACTAACAATTAACATCCATAAACTTGGCATGATGCTGATAGTTCACTAATTTCCAATTTCACTGTATACTGGAGCTTCCCCACTTCCAACAAATATACCCACGTCTGCCCCATCCTCAAAAAGCACTCACTTGATCAGTCCATATCTGCTAGTGATCAAGTTATTTCTTTCCTTTTCACATTAAACTCTTCGTAAAGATCCTTCGCAATCAGAATTTGGTCTAAGAGTCAAGAGGGAACCCCTGTGTCTCACTGAGGAGAGAGTATTGTCAATTCTACTTTTGTAGCCTCTCTAACATGCATCCCTTCTTCTGACAAAGCAACTATACCGCTTCAGGCCACCATCACCTCAATGCCTAGACTACTGCAATAGCCAGCTCACTGGTCTTTCTGACTTGTCCCTCCTCAAGTCTTGTCTATCCTCTATTCAGCTGTCAAGTTGATATTCCTAAAATACAGGTCTGATCGTTTCACTCACTCCTCATTAAAAAACAGTGGCCTCCCTATTACCTCCAGGATCAAATATAAAATCTTGTTTGGCAACTAAAGCATTTCATAATCTGACTCCTTCCAACCTTTCCAGCCTTCCTTTACCTTACTCCCTTCCACACTCTCTTGGATCTATTGACACTGGCCTTTAACTTTGAACTGATTTTTTACTTGCTGTCCACCATGCTTAAAATACTCTACCTCCTCACGTCCATTTCCCAGCTTCTCTGGCTTCCTTTAAGTCTCAGATAAAAATGCATCTTCTTCAAGATGCCTTTCTTCATCCTCTTTAGCTCCTTTCCTCTTAGATTACCTCCAATTTACCCTGTATCTGGCCTGTATGTACACTGGCTCCTCAAGAGCAATTCTTTTGCCTTTCTTTGTATCTCTAGTGCTCGGCACAGCGCCTGCCTTGTACATAGTAGAAACTTAATAAACGCTTGTTGACTTGACTGCTAAACACATATCCTGGGGGATCAAAGACAGAGAGGCACAACACACCCCAAAATATCTACAGCAGCACATTTTGCGGTGGTAAATGATAAAAAAAGAAAGTTGGCACCCTTTGATTGAGGAAATGTTTAAGAAATTACGGTACTGAATATCACATAATAATATTGCTCTGAAGAAACTGCAAATCTGAAGTATTGAGAAGCGAAGGAAGAATTACAAGAACTGAGGCATAATGAAGTAAGCACAATCAGGAAAACAATATATATGACTATAACAATATAAAGTACAGAAATACGAAAATGAATGATGCATAATTATAATAACTAAGTTTGACCACAGAGAAGAGTTGAAAAAATGCACCTCTCTTCTCTTTAGTGGAAAGGTAGAAGACTGCTGATATTTAAGGTTATATATATTGTCAGAGATGGCTCATGAATTGGTTACTTTTACTGAAATGCTTCTGTCTCTCACTTTGTTAAAGTTTTTAATAAGGAAAAATGATGCATAGAGGGAAGAGGGGGAGAAGGATGAACTCAGAAATGAATGACATAAAAAGGTATCAATAAAAATAAAATTAAAAAAGAAAAATCTTTGCAGATCTTTCCTATCTTTTTTTTTGTTGTTGCTCTCTTCCTTTCACACTTAAATGCTCTTAGGATGACTGCTTAATTGGCTCTCTCCCTCAACTTTATTCAAATGATTTTTTTCTCTTTATTATGTCTTACAATTTTATGAGGCAGTATCGCTCAAAATTTTCCACTATCCATCTGGATAAGATTTTACAAAAGGATTTATATTCTAAACATGTCTTGCCCTTGACTATCATCTCTCTTTACCTGCAAAGTCAGTCAAATATGTGCCAATTATGACAGTTTTCAGGCTCTTCTAGTCTTATGAGCAACTCATATTATATATATATATATACATATATATATATATACACACACATATATATATGTATATATGTATAGTTAGAAAAAAATTTGTGAAATTGTAGTTTATATTGATATCTATTCTTCCTCTATTTATAGGTGTTAGGTTGGACTGTTTTAAATCACGTGCCAGATTTTCTCATTTTTATTCATTTTTATACTTTTGTATTAATTTATATCTCTGCTATAACAAGAACAGTCAATGGTATTCCTGTACACAGGCAGCAGATGCTCTAAGAATGACTTCTCCAACAATACTAGTCATTTCTGGTGTTATGGTGTCATTTTGGTGTTTCTTCTTATGCCTACTTTGCACTGGAGTCCTCAAGATTGAAATAATGTTGACTTAATTTAAAAGGTATTATAAAGTTCTTTACAGAATTTTTCTATTTCCTTACTATCTGTTTCGGTACTTAAGCTATATTTATTTTTTTCTTATTTGTCAGAAGCAAATGATCCACCTCTCCAAGAACAATGTTTGAACCATCTATTCACTTTTGGCTGCACCTTTCTCCTGTCTTCTGATAACAAGAACATTAAGATTTTTATGATTTAATTCCCTCAGCATTTCTACTTGTGGTTCAATGAAGACCTGATAGGCAAAGAACCCAAATCTAAATTAACATTTAGCCTGGGGGAACGGAGAAATAGAGGTGGTCCTTAACCCTCCTCCTATCAATAAGACTGCACAAATAAAAGTGAGTGGCACAGCCTTTCCATTTTTCTTTGTTTTCAGGGTTGCTAAGGCCAAGTATTTTATTACCAGGTGACGAGCCTTCAGATGAGGAGCTTTTTTAATTGAACTAGGCTGGTCCTCAGAAAGCTGACATTCTATAGAAGGGGGAGGAGGTAATCAAAGGCAAACACTTTTGAAAAGGGACAGGGTCAGCAGAGAAAATTGGATAAAGGGGGACAGGATAGGATGGAGGGAAATATAGTTAGTCTTTCACAACATGGGTATTGTGGAAGGGTTTTGCATAATGACAGGCATCTGGCCTATGTTGAATTGCTTGACTTCTTAGGGAGGGTGGGTGGGAAGGGAAGAG
>JAQQSZ010013021.1:0-11863 GCA_028646595.1 Phalanger gymnotis | reverse complement strand
AGATCTTATATCTCGCGATCCCATCAATCCCGTCGCCAAATGTAGTAGGAAGGCCGAATTTATGATCTCAAATATAATCATGTATATGTTTGAATGGTCTGAAATCGCAAGGTATGAGAGATTCTCTAAGGAGAAAACAAGAAATTTATTTAGGCCCAACCGAAGCAAAAACTTGAACCAACCTTCCCATTCCAACATCTTGAGAAAAAGACTCCAGGCCCAGAAAGCCCATTTCACAAGGGCAACTAGGAGGCTACAGAAAAGCAAGAGAGTATTTAGCCAAGTCATGTTCACTGGCCTCACGTTCCTGCTCGAACTCAGGTAAACCCAGCTTCCGCAGCTTCCTGCCTCTGCAGCTTCTGGTTTCCACAGCTTCTGGCTTCCACAGCTTCCTCCGCCGCCACTGCTGAAGTTGTCTTTTGGCTCACCCCTCCTCGCAGCCAAGCTTCTGGCGTTCTCAAGCCCTGCCTCAATGACCAGAGACCATTGGTTCCCCGAGCTGGCTCCTCCTAAGTCACCAATCCACACCCACACAGGTTTCACACCTGACAGAGGCCTTGGCCTGGGGCTTAACACTTAACAGCTGAAAGTACTTCCACTCAAAAGAAACAAAAGCCATGCTAATGAGACAATTTTGCTTAACAACACACTGACCCAGTTACCATCTGTGGGCTTAGCCTCCAGAAGCAGCTATTCTTTCTGCTGATTCAATGACCCACAAGGTCTGCACTCTTTTTGCTAGGGCCCAATCTATGCACTCCACTCTCACTCTGGGTACAATAGACATTTCCTGCTGATCTTCTAAGTTGTCTTAAGCTAGAAATTTTTTTATTCAAAAAGGTACTTTTATGACTTCTGCTGCTTCAGAAATTGTTTTGAAGCATTATTTTAAGTTATTTACAGGGGTACATGGGAGAGTTCATGTGACTCCCTGCCTTTTTTTCCACCATTGTGCCTTTACCTCCTCTTCTCTCCTTTCCTTCCTGACTTTTCTGATGACAAGCAAAATGTTCTTTGTTTTCTTTTTATAATTCAGTGTATTTCCTTAAGCCTTGGTAAGTGTTGAGCTGCAGGCCCAGAGCCCTGTTGGGTGTGGAACCTATGTGGATGTGAGCCTCCCAGGACCCAGGGGGAAGTGGCTAGCACTGGAGCCAATAGAAGCCTGAGGTGGGAGGAGCTTGTGGAATGGTGGGAGCATAGGTAAGTGGCAGTTAGGGGCAGTTGGAGGCAGTTGGAGAAGAAGTGGGGAGGCAGTTGGAGAGGTTGTTGGTAACAGGAGTTAAGAGCATAAGGAGAGAGGAAGTGGTCATCTAGTGGGAATACAGCTTGGAGAGTGTGGCAAAAGCAGCGGCGATGGCGGCAGAGACAACTACCGCTGAAGTTGAAGAGAAAGTTGAAGCTGAAGCAGGAGCTGCGAAAGCAGAGACGACCCAAAAGTAGAGCTGACCCTTGTGTAGGCCCAGGAGTGCAAGCAAGGACTTGAGGCCAGTAAATATGATTTAGCTAAATACTATCTTATTTTTCCGTGGCCTCCTGGTTACTCTTGTGAGGCGGACTTATTGGGCCTGGAAGCTTGTGATCGAAGTGTCGAAATGGGGAGGCTGGTTCGTGAATCTGTTTCTGTGGAGCCTAAATAAATGCTTTATTGCATTCTACTTAGAGAATCTCTCATACCTTGTGATTTCGAACCATTCAAACATGTACATGATTATATTTGAGATTATAAATTCAGCCTTCCTACTACAACTTGCCATCTGACTTCTATCAGTTTTCTTTCCATCTTCTTCCTTATGCCCTCTCCCACAAATTATTTCTATTCTTTCCTTCTACTTTACTTTTATTTTTTTTCTTTTCATCATTCCTTAGGCATTCTTTCAAGAAATATCTCTTTCATTCTTGTACCTTACTTTCCTTCTTTCCCTTTTCCTCCTTTCTTTCCTTCTTTCCATTTTCTTTTCCTTCTTTCCTTATCCACTCCTTGCAAAGATAACTCCTTTACTCTTTCCATTTTCTTTCTTTGCTTCTTTTTCCTTCTGTCTTCCTTCTTCTTTTCCTTCCTCCTTTGCGTTGCTTCTTCCTTCCACCTTTTTTCTTCCTTTATTCCATTTTTGTTCCTGTCTTCTTTTCTACATATTTTCTTCTTTCTTGGTACCTTTCTGTTACATTCTTCTCTCCTTTCTGCTTTTTTGTATTTTCTTTCTTCCTCTTTATTTATCAACTTCCGTTCTTGTTCCACTCTTCGCAACTGCCTCCACACTTCATTTTTTCTCTCTTCTTTCCTTCCTTTTTCCTTTTCACCTTCCTTCCTTTTTCCTTCTCTTTTTCCTTTGTTCCCTACTTTTATCCTTTCTCCCATCTTCATTCCCTCCTTTATTTTTTCTTATGTTTCTATTGCTTATTCCTTTCTAACTTCTTTTCATCCTGCTCTCCTTCCTTTTTCTTTTCTCTTTCTCCTTCCTTTAATTATTATATCCTTGCTTTTTATTTTTACATTTCCTCCATCATTCTTTCTTTCTAATTTTCCCTCATTTATATCATTCTTTCCCTTCTTTTTTCTTTTACCCCTTTCTCCATTCCAACTACCCCTTCTTTTTTCTTTTTGCATTTCTTTAATAAATGTCTCTCTAAGTATTTCCTTCTGTTGTATATTCCTTTCTTCTGTGCTTCCTTCTTGTCTTTTTTGTTAATTCTTCTTTCTTTGCTTTCAATTTCTCTTCCATTCTTTTTTTCATTCTCATTTTCTCCCTTCCTTTGTTCCATTTCTACGTTTTCTTTGCTTTTATTCCTTCCTTCTACTTCTATTTCCTTTCTCTCTTATTTCCTTTCTTCCTTCCATCTTTGCTCCATTCTTTCTATAACTTCTTCTGTCCTTACTTGTTCTTCCTTCTGTCCTACATCTTTCCTTCTTGCCTTTATTTCCTCCTCTATTTCATCCTTCCTTTTGTCTTCTTTCAAATCTTCTTTCCTTTTCTATAACTCCTGCAAATGTTTCCTTAATTCTTTTGTTCTCCCCTAAATTTTTCTTTCTTCCTTTCTTTCTTTCCTTTTTTCCTTTTTCTTTATTTGTTCTTTTTTCCTTCTTTGTTTCTACTTTTCTTTCCTTCTTTTTCCATTTCATCCTTCTTTCCTTTCTGTCTATCATCGCTCCTACATTTCTTCGTTTCTTTTTTCTACATAATTCTATATTCCTTCCACAAATGCCTCTTTAATTTTTTCCTTTTTTCCTTCTTAAATTCATTTCTTCAGTTTTTCTTCCAACATCTTGCTTTCTTGTATTGCAAAATGAATGACATTCAAAAATTGTCAGTTTTCCTATTTATTATTTAAACTATATCTTTCTTTAATATCTTTTTTTCTTTTTCTTCTTGGTTTACAATCTCTTTTTGTTGCTTTCATATTGTTCGTTGGACCTTTCTTACTTCAGCTGGTTTTTTCTTTTGTCTTGTTTCATCTTTTTATTCCTTTGCTTCTACATTTACCACCAACCTTCCTTCTATTTTGCCCCATTCTTTTTTCTTCTTTGTATCTTTTGCTTTTCCTCTTTCCTTCCTTCTTTCCTTCCTTTCTCCTCTGATCCATCACTAGTTGTCTGAATGTGCTCATTTATACATGCTTTTTATCTTTCTTTCTTTCCTTCTTTTTTTCTTTTTCCCTTCTGTCTTTCTACCATTTTTTCTGGAAGTGTTTTCTGCCTTTCTTCTTTGTCATTTCTTCATTGCTTTTTTCCTGGGTGTAGGGGTAGTCAAGGTACATTAGAATATCTGACATGAAGGCTGAAGAGCCCTTTTTATGGCTGATGTTCATCTACCTAAAAGCCACTGTGGCTTCAGAAAGAGCTGAAGAATGGTAGATTTGCTGCCTGACAGCTTTAGGAGAAAGCAGCATGACAAATATCTGTACGCAATATTCATTAATCTCTCCTAGCCTTTTGAAATTTCAGGCATGAAAGCATATGGAAAACAAGATAAATTTTGGTTGCCCAGAGAAGTTCATCAGTATTGAACATAAGTTTTGTGATGGAATGCTTACATGGGTTCAGGTTATGGATGCTCTTGTCTTTTTCCAGTCACCACTGGAGTGAAACAAGGCTGTGTCTTTGTTCCCATGCATTTTAGCATATTTTCAGCCATGTTGTCAGACACCTTCAACAAGGAAGAAGATGTTTTCAAGGTCACCTCCCACATTCACAACAAGATATTTAACTTGAAAAGATTACAAACCAAGATGAAAGTGGAATGGGAGTTGGTCTATGAATTTTGTTAACATGCAACTGTAAATTCAATGCATCCTCCAATACTGAAATACCCTAATGCTAACCCAACTCTAACTCTAAACATATGGATCAATTATCTCATGCTTGTGCTAATTTTGGCCTAACAATGAAGACATGAGCACATGGATTCTCTGCCAGGCAGCACTGCCTCATCCACATGTGCAATGACTAACCAGCAAATGGAGAAATTTTGAATGTCATGGATACGTTCACTTACCTTAGCAGTGTATTTTTCAGGGATAAACATAGATAATGAGATTGACACCACATTGCCAGAGCTAGTTCAGTGTTTGTGAGGCTCTCAAGGAAAGCATGAGAAAGGAAAGTTATTAGAATGATTGTTCACCAAACTGAAGGTCTACAGAGCCCTTTTGCTGACTTCATCATTGTATTCATGTGAAACCTGAACTGCATACCAGTGCCATGCCAGGAAACTGAATTTTTTCCTTTTGAATTGTCTTAGGAAGATTCTCAAAATTACCTGGCAGTAAAATGTACCAGATGAGCTCCTTTCATGAACTGAATTGACAAATATTCAAAACTATTTCAGAGGGTGAATTCTGATGGGCTGGCTAT
This sequence comes from Phalanger gymnotis, assembly GCA_028646595.1. NCBI lineage: Eukaryota > Metazoa > Chordata > Mammalia > Diprotodontia > Phalangeridae > Phalanger > Phalanger gymnotis. The sequence continues at coordinate 7,014 of JAQQSZ010013021.1, read as the reverse complement.
GTTTAAATAACATAAATGACATCTGGCTTAAGCAATCAGGCATCTGCAGGTGGATGGTACTAAGCCTGCAGGAAACAAATCTCACAAACAAATTTAGCAGACAAAAGCCAAAAAGAAAGAAAGAGACTATCATAGCATCATTCACAATAGAATACATGAGTCAAGGAAACAATTTCATGATTATTTTCTCCTGAATAAAGCACTGTTACAGTATTGTCTTTCTCATGTGCTATAATTTCTGCAGCCTTTGGAACAACAACCAACTTTTGTTTTACCTAGACTTTAGCTCCCAGTTTTATTCTGTCAGTAAAACCAAAGCCTTCCTTTCCTCTGGTACTTATTTTGGAAGGAGGGTCAGTTTTCGCAAGAGGTATTGTTTCACAAGAAATAATAATCAATTTAACTATTCTATTGTTTTTACACACCTGTGTATGTTCTTCACCTAAATTCTGTAGTGTCACAATAATTCCTCCTTATTAACTAGACTCTATCACTCCAGTCAATACATGTATTCCTTGAGCTGCTAATCCTGGTTTGTGTAATATTCATTCAAAATGATTCTTAGGGATTCTCATTCATAACCCGGAAGAGATTTTTCTTATCTTTTTTTTCCTATATAATGAAAAGTTCTCTGAACAATGTAAGTCATATACTGTAGAACCAGGTATTTCCGGACACGGTGGTAGGACATCTTCCTTCGCAGTCCAATAATGAATATTTTGGATGTTATATGTTAGTTTTTTTCTAATTTGCAGATTTATGGTAATCATTCTGGCTAGAGGTGCACTTCTTCCTCATGCTCTATTGTTCAAATTACATAAAGCAATGAACAAATTTTCCTAACAACGTTGATATGAATTATTTGTGCCAGCAGTGGCATGAGTATACAATGAAGTATTGGACACAAAAAGATATGGGGCTAGGCGAGTCGTATAGTCATGCTTATTTTAGACTGATTTTAAGGACTTACTGACAGTATTTTATACAGGTTAATTGCTGACTTCATCCAGACTTCAAAGAAGAGTACTATCAAGCACTCATTAAGTTTTTTATCTCCTTGTTCCTAGGAGTGAGACACTATTTTTACTCAAGGCTAACCAAATTGAAACATTTATGTTCTCTCGCATATAGATAAGCAGGTTGAAACATTTCTGTCATCTGCCATGTGAGTAATCAGCTACAAAGTTAGGTTTTCTTTGCCAAGTCTTCTTATCCTAAAACTGGCTTTGCTATGCATAGGCTCATTTACAATTGACCTTGCCTTGCAGAGGTCTAAGAGACCTAAATAGGATGGAGCTGGCCATCCACAATTATTCCAACTTAACTTTCTTAATTGTTCTTTCAACAATCCATTCATTCTTTCTTATCAACCCAGATGATGGTGGATAATATTGATTTTGATATATCCATTCTACATTGTTCAATACACAATATCACTTTATCTCATTACCTATGAAACGTGACCCACTGTCAGGATGAATCTGCTTTGGAGTTCCATAATGTAGACTTATAAAATCTAGATTTTTATGGGTGTTTTTCTAGGTTACCTTCTTATAAGGACAAGCCACTAGCATGCCTAAATAGGTATCAACACAAGTACATATAAATTTGCATCCTTTATCTTGAGGTTGTGGTTCAATATAATTATCTGCCAAATCTGGGCTGAACCTTTTCCCTTTGCTATTTCTCCAGTAACTACCTGAAGACCATTTTCTTCCTTTTCCAATTGACATATATGACATTCTTCTGTTACTTGCTTTAACAAGGAATAAGAGGGGGTGAAGCCAAGATGCTGGCTGTAAAGAAGGGACTTGTCTAATGCTCTCCCCCAGGGCCCTCTAAACACATATATAAATGGCTCTGAACAAATTCCAGAACTGCAGAACCCATGAAATAGCAGGGCAGCCCAAGACAACTTAGATGGTCGCTGGGTAAATTCTATCACACCATGCTGGATCAGTGAGCTGCAGCAGTTACTGGACTTCTCAACCCACAAACAACAAAGACAACAGGGAACTTCCGTTAGTGGGAAAAAACTGTGGAGACAGAGTGAAAGGAGTTCACTGTAGGACATTGCCCTGGGGGTGGCAGAGGTGGTGCAGCTCAGAGGCTACTTACAGAGCTACAGGTGCAGTGGCTTTCAGCCCCAGGCCAACCTGGTGGGAGGAATTAAGTGGCAGATCAGAGCAGGAGTGCAGAGCCTGCTTAGATCTGAGTCTCTGTCCGGGTTGGCAGTTTTGGGGGGAGTAGGAGCTCTGGTATGGCAGAGATTGCTGTATAGAAATAGCTCTGAAAACAGCAGTGAAACCCCTCAAGCTTGGGACAAAGTACACTGTACTCTAAAAGCAATCATAGTCTGACAAACAGCTCAAGTGTCATGCAGTTGGCTGGGAACATTGCCAGGCAATGAAAATGGACTCAGATTCAGATTCGGACTTTGGAATCTTTCTTTGGTGATAAAGAAGACCAAAACATACAGCCAGAAGAAGTCAACAAAGTCAAAGACCTACATCAAAAGCCTCCAAGAAAAACATGAATTTGACTCAGGCCATGGAAGAGCTCAAAAAGTATTTGGAAAAGGAAGTTAGCGAACTAGAGGAAAAATTGCAAAGAGAAATGATAGCGATGGGAGAAAACCATGAAAAACAAGCCAATGACTTGCTAAAAGAGACCCACAAAATTACTGAGGAAAATTGTTTTTACATATACTTCTGCAGAAAAATTAGAAAGCAGGTGAAGGTGCAAGCTGATTCTCATTCATTATCTTGGAGTGGTAGAACAATGATGCTTGCAGCTACTGTGGCTATAGCAAGTCCAATAATACCAGCATGCAGGAGGGCTGCTAGCCAGGGTCTTTGCTTGGCTTTTGTAAGGCAAGCAACTTTAAGAGGCTTACAATCTCACCTTTACTAAATATACACATATCATTCGTTTACTTCAGGGGAAAAGTCAGAGCTATGAACTTCAGAGAAAACGCACACAAAAATTACAAGCAGAAATTATATAAACAGAGCAAATAAAACAAATCAGCAACAAGGCTTCTGACTGTTTGTCCATAGCAATACATACATAGTTACCAAAGAGAGAAGCACCGACATCTGGGTTTTCGAAGGCAGGGGTAGGCCTTAATGGCTACCCAGAGTCTCCTCTGGTGAAATCACAGGAGTAAGCACCAAAGCATAAAGCTAAACTCAAAGCATATATGCACATCTTCAAGGTCAGAGATGTCACAACCATGTGACTCAATTCAATGTGACTTAGGCTTTCTTGTCTTTTAAGCAAGTCACCAAAGACTCTTGATTGAAAGGCACTTTAGTATTGACAACAACTAGAACTCCAAATCAAAAAGGAGCAAAACAAAAAAAAAAATCCCAATCTCCCAGTGAATCTTCTGTTAGATATTGTTAGGCACTACAATCTAGATAGTTTAAAGTAGGGGTTCTAATATAATTTTCATGAATTTGCTCTTTAGAAAAATATTTTGATAATGTTATTTCAATATAACTAGTTTCCTTTGTAATCCTACATATTGTACATTTAAAAACATTTTTTTTCTGATGATAAATGTTGGAGATGTGGGGAAAATTGGGACATTAGTGCAGTTGTTTGAGCCTTTTACTGATCCAACCACTCGGGATAGCAATTTGGAACTATGTCCAAAGGACAAACTGTGCATACCTTTTTATTCAATAATGCCATTGGTACTAGGTCTGTATCACAAAGAGATCATTAAAAAGGGGGAAGAACATACGTGTATAAAAGTATTTATAGCAGCTGTTTTTGCAGTGACAAAGAATTGGAAATTGAGGGAATTCCCATTAATTGGGGAATAGCTGAACAAGTTGCTGCTTATAAATGTAATGGAATATTATTTTTCTATAAAAATGACCAGCAGTTGGATTTCAGGAAAAAAAGTTGAAAAGATCTCTGTGAACTGATGCTGAGTAAAGTTAGCAGAACAGAATACATAATACAGGAGTACACATAATGACAATATTGTACAGTGAAAAACTATGAAAGACTTAGCTATCCTCAGTAACATAGTGATCCAAGACTCCAAAGGATTCATAATGAAAAAAATGCTTTCAGCTACCAGAGAAAGCACTATTTAGTCTGAAGGTAGATTGAACAACAATATTTTAACTGCTTTGGGGTTTTATTCTGTTTCTTCTTTCACAAGATGACTAATGAGGGAAATATTTTTAACATGATTGTATATGTATAACCTATATCAGATTGCTTGCCATCTTGGGGAAGGGTGATAGTAAGAAAAACTGGGTACTCAAAAACTTATTTTAAAATGAAGGTTGAAAAGAATATATGTAATTGGAGAAAATAAAATACAATTTACAAAGAAAACACATTTTTCTAAGAAATAGTTTAAGACAGGTCCTGTGTACACAATGAACTTTTGCAGTTACAAATATCCAGCTGATTGTTGCTTTACAAAGGAGAGTACATGGAATGCTGAAATGAAAAATATTAATAGCCTGAGAAATCAGATCTCTGGGAAGGCAATATTTTCACGCAGATTTATTTCAAATTTCTGATCTGTACATGAATATGTAATATATAAATCTAAAGAGACAAAGAGCAAACATGAAAATAGACTATTTCCATTCTCCTGAATGTGCCCACAATGATGAGTGGGAATTGCCACAACTAAACATAGATATTTTTGCCTGTGTTCTAGATTGAGGACAATTCAATATCAGTTATCTTTCAGAAGAAAGGGATCTGTGCAGTACTTGCTTTGGTGCAAGTTGCTCCATTAGATCAAATATTTCTTCAAGTGAAAGGTAAGGTGATCAGAGCAGGTGAAGCAACGTCCACGGGCAGTACATTTAAATGGCTTGACTCTCATATGCGTTCTGTAGTGCTTAGTTAGCTCATCTGAGCAGGGAAAACACCAGTGACATCCTTCCCATGTGCACTTGTATGGCTTCTCACCTGAAAAGAGAGGATGAAGAAAGTAAGTCCAGGTTGCTGAGTGAGCACAAATACCTGAAAGAAAACCATTGTCTTAACATAAGGATGAAGATGGTGGCACCAACAACGATGATAGGGTTAAAGACCACTATGGCAATGGTCAAAAGATAAGAGAGCTATCAAAACCCTAATTGCCTATTTTGCTTTGCCATTAAATTATTGCAATAATTACTTGGCAGCATTAGATCAACTTTGCAGTTCAGGGACCTCTTGTTTGCACAGTACTGGCAATGATGAAAGGAAGGAAAATGTCCCCATCAACCTCATCATCAAGGATTACAAATCATAAATGCATGATGAGCATCCAATATGTACCTGGTATCATAAGAGGGTCTGGGGTTTCAAAACAACGTCTGTACTAGGTCTATCAGCAAAGTGCTTTAGCATCTAACTGGGGAGAAATGTCTCAGAGAATGTCAAATTTGAGAACTGGTTTAAAAAACATACTTCTTCCACATGTGTTGGACCTCGACCAAGTGCATCCTTATATAGTTTGATTAATGACACCAAAGCGCTTAAGAAAACTAGGTTTAAGGCAAATAGAATGACTTCTTAAGCGCAGAAATAATATGCAGTCCTAATATTAAGGAAGGAAGACTTCCAAAGGTAAGGTTCTTTGTCCTGTGTAAAAATAAGTCCATCCTCCTGAGTTCAAATGTCTACTAGCTGTATCACCCTAGGTAAGTCACTTAACTCTGTTTGCCTCAGCTTCCTCTCTGTAAAATGAGCTGGAGTTGCAATTACTCCCAAGGCCCTAGTTGAAGAAAACAAAAAACTGTAACACCAAGGTTGGTACTAGAGGCTGCTTGCTAAACCTAACATTCCTATCAGGCTCTAATTCACTCTTTTTGTGATGATTGAGGCAAAAGTCTATTTACTAGGGATACCTTTGGATAGGAAAACAACATATTATATTATATTGACTGTGGGCAGATAGGAATCAAGAAGGGGAAGTTGGCAAAAGAAGAGATCTTTGAGGCTAGGTTGGGGATTTGGGGGTGGGGGCTTTCCTCAGGCTGGTTCTTTCTTTTTTTGTGTGACTCACAGAACCAAGGACTCTTTTTCAGTGTCTCCCTTCTCCATGGTGTTTCAGTTCTCCCTTAGTTCCACGTTTGCAATAGGTTCTTAGAGCCAAACTCTTTCTCCCCAATCCTGAAACACACTCTTCCTTTTAGATCTTGACTCAGTCTCTCTTAGACAATAGAATTAATTCAAGGGGGTGTCCAATTCCTGAACACACTCAAATCTGTTTTCTTGATTCACCCCACTCAAGACACCAGAGTCAAATGGAAGTGATTTCAACCATACTCTTATTCTCATAACTTGGTGAGGCTACAGTGTAAAGGAATAGGTGGCACAGGGTTAGTGGTTTGAGATAGATTTGAAAAAGGAGCACCAATATTAATGTACAGAACATGTCTATATATGCATATTTACAAACATGTGCGTTATGAATACACACATATAAGAACATACACACATATATAAAGTCTAGCCAAGAAAAATTAACCATGCCTGAGAATACATCTCTCATTTTCTCTCTGTGGTCCAGGAACTCTTTGTTAAGAAGCAGAAAGTGTATTTTACAAGTCATTCTTCTGAAGTCACCATTGTTTGACATGTAATTGAAGTTCTGTGGCTACAAGAAGTTGCAGCATGTTCAGCAGCCACCCTGTAAAACTGTCTTGGCAAATGGACTAAACCAGGTTAAGAGGAGCAGGCCTCAAACAGATTGATGAGCTACAGGGAAGTGTACCCCAAGCATGTGAAGACTTCCCTTCACAGAAGGGGTATATGAGAACAATTTGTCCCAAGGCCATGGAGGTAGCCTAAGCAGAAACTGTGAAGCACTTAGAGCTTGGTCAAGACACTGACCAAGATCATCCACTGCATCCTGGGCCATCTCCAGTCGGCTTGACTTTTGTGTTGTCACTAGACGTCAAAGACTCAAGAAGAGAGAGTAAGCTAATGACTTGGCACAACTCTGCATCACTTAAATTCAATTCATACACAAATCAAGATATC
>JAQQSZ010013020.1:0-11864 GCA_028646595.1 Phalanger gymnotis | reverse complement strand
GGAGGTAATCAAAAGCAAACACTTTTGAAAAGGGACAGGGTCAAGGGAGAAAATTGGATAAAGGGGGATAGGATAGGAAGGAGCAAAATATAGTTAGTCTTTCACAACATGAGTATTGTGGAAGGGTTTTGCATAATGATGCACATGTTGCCTATGTTGAATTGCTTGCCTTATTAGGGAGGGTGGGTGGGGAGGGTATAGTAGAGAGAATTTGGAACTCAAAGTTTTAAAAGCAGATGTTCAAAAAAAATTTTGCATGAAACTAGGCAGTAAGATATACAGGTAGTGGGACATAAAAATCTATCTTGCCCTACAAGAAAGTAAGGGAAAAGGGGATGGTGGGGGGAGTGGGGTGACAGAATGGAGGGTTCACTGAGGAATGGGACAATCAGAATATATGCCATCTTGGATTGGGGGGAGTGTAGAAATAGGGAAAAAATTTGTAATTCAAACTCTTGTGAAAATTAATGCTGAAAACTAAAAATACTCAATAAAAAAGACTTAAAAAACTGAGATAAAGGAAGAGATAGTAATAGAAGGCATCTTATCAATATGAGATGAAGAGGAAGCCTCATTTTTTTCAGCAAAATATAAAGCAAGGTTCTGGGTTGAGATGGTGAGGAGAGGAGGAGCCATGAGAAGTTTGAAGAGGGATGAAAAAGTTTAGAAAAGCCAGTCTGCGAATTGATTACAGACGTGCAAAAAGATTGTCTTGCCACAGTGAGCTCCCAGTTAAGATTATGTGGAACATTAATCCGAATGGACCCAGGAAAGATGGTTTCATGATTTCCTCTAGCTTCATTTAGCAGTTGGCAAAGTGGGAGTCATCCAAGGCTGAGGTTTGGCAGGGAAAGATTTATCATAGAATAAGGGGTCAGTGTAGACATGGAGTGGTTCGCTGAGGGGTTAAGATTGGGAAGGGAAAAGTATAACCAGGCAAGGGTGACAGCCTGGGAAAGAACTGAGGGTAGGGAGACTGAATGTCAAGGTGAGGATGAAGAACAGTGTTAGGGGTTACAAGGCAGAGAATCTAGTAGAATGTGAGGAACATTTTATATCATTTTTGTAATTTCAATAAGACCCAGAGCCTGAATTAATGATCAGCTGGAAGAAGAGGCTGGACCTGGACTCCTTTTTTCTCTGAAGTTTGCTCAGAGAATACCTTTTTCTCTGTCAACAAGGCCAGATCGGGCTGACTGTTTCAATAATCCGGCTAGCAGCTATTGTGGGGGTGAAAGACCAACACAACCCCAACAATAAGCAGACTGCCAGCACACTGCAAAAGCACAGGTTCTTTTGATCTGCTTGACTAAGGAAAGCTACGTTTAGGGGTTTGACAAGCTTATTTTAATTCAGCATACAAATATCATTCACTTAGTTCGGGGGGAAAAGGCAGCACCCTGAACTTCAGAACAAATACAAACAAATTACAAACATCAACAGACAGACCTTGTCTGATTCAAATCCCAATGCATAGTTACCAGAGTTTAACAAAGTTTCAGCATCCAGGTTACAAACTGGAGGGCCCTTAGCTACAGCTGCCCTGAGTCTCTGCATCAACACCATCTCGAGTGAGAGCCCTTGCACAAATGGCCCTATCCTCTCTTCTTATAGGGCCTCAGACATCATCAAATGTCATCTGAATGACCAGAACTTAGGCTGCTATGGCTGACTCTTGAATTAGCCCCTCCCCTTAGGACCCTGGGAGGTTCACATCCACATGGGTTAGGTTAACACCCTAATAGGGGTTAGAGCCTGGGGCTTAGCACTTAGTAAAACTCAATGAAATACACTGAATTACTCAAAGGAAACCAAAGCCAAACTATTCAAGGGCACTTGGTTCAACTAAGTGCTAAGGAGCCCATTTTGCTTACCAACACACTGACCTAAGAACATTCTTTCCCCTGTTAACCATTAAAGGATGAGACCCTAATCCCAAGAAACTACCTCACTTAATATTTTATGGGCATATACTATGTTATGGAATGTTAATGGTAAATTAAACACAGAATTCTGGGTTGTAGTTTCTGCTGACCCTTGTCAACACTCTTATTGTATTTATGAGCTATTCCATTAAGGAAAATCCTCTTCTTGTATCATGTTTAAACATACACGGGGATCATAAAATTGAGTAACACAAAACATGTTGAATTGTGACTGTTCTAAAAATATAAAAACCTGTCCATTCTTCTGTAAAAGTCAGTCAGACTCTGTCTGGTTCACTCCATGATCAAGTCTGTCCGCTATGCTTAAGGCAATAACTAAATAAATAATATGGATTTTTCTGTCACCTAGCTGTGTTTGCCTCCTTTAACCAAACTTTCAAATTAACAAATGGTAAGAGATTATAACTAGCTAGAGGAATTTCTCTAGCGTAAATGAACATAAAAGCAGAACACTTATGAGTCAGGATAAAATCAAGGGTGTTACCAACTCTGTATATAGCTGAGGTAGGGTGGAGTAGTAGGTTATGAGAAATGAATACACTGAGAAACTGGAGAGTTAGAATGTTTAAGGGAATAGCAAGTTGAATGTTGAAGTTCCTGAGTATGAAGGTGGAAGGTGGGAGAGAGAGAGACTGTAAAGAAGTCATTGAACTCATTGAGAAAGAAAGGAGAGTGTCCTAGAAGAGGGTAACAGCTATTAGAATCTTAATTGGGTGATGAATATGGATTGAATGAACCTCAAAGGAGGAGAGGTTGCTTAGTGATGATTGTAGAGGGAGAGTCTGGAATTGGTAATGGGAAACAAGGAGTATTTTGGCTTCCCTGTGATGGTGCCATGCATGAGAAAGAAAATAGTGCATAGAAATGGTCACCAGGAAAGCTGCCGTAAGAAAGAAAAGTCAGGGTTTCATGAGTACAAGTAGAGAGAAGAGTTAAGAAAGGAAAGGGTTAAAGATTAAAAAAAAGCTTTGTCACTTATGGATCAGACACTCCAAATGGCACAGTGAAAGGGATAGATAACTTTGGATAAGATATTACAGAAAATTGAGACTTGGAAAGCTAATGGAATCATGAACTTTATTACTATTCAGTACAGCAAGCCAGGATTAGGTTAACACAGTAGCACCATCTTGTTTTCTTGTTTTGTAACCACAGCATTTAGTACTGGTACTTAATGAATGTTCTATCTATCTGCCTATCTGTGTACTAGTCTATGCATCCATCCATCCATCCATCCATCCTTCCATCTATCTATTGATCTATTGATTTATTGATCAATCCGTCTATCTCTCTATCTAGAATCTGAGGCCAAGGGAGAAATGAACTTCCTGGTCATAAGAAATAGGGCCACAATTTGAAAGTGGGTCCTCTGGCCACGAATCTATTGCTTTTCCTACTATACCATTAGTTTGTAGGGCAGGCAAGAGATATGTTGTCTAGTCAGAAATATATAATTATCATCATTCAACCACTCAGATATCTGGGAATTCATCAGTGAAAAAAATATTTATACTCACATTTCACTGAGGTCAAATCTCACCTGAAGAACCCAAGGACACCAAGCCTATACTGGATGGTCACCACTACCACATTCTGGGAGGCAGAAAATATGGAATCATCATACATGGAAGCAGAGATAACGATGAGACCACCCCCATGGGTCCCTGCCATCATCTGCAGAAATCAGACATGGCTTTCCTTACAGGAACTAATCCCACCAACCATGACTCTGCCACTACAGTTGAGCAACTGCGAAATACTATATCCTGTTATCTTGTGACCAATGATAAAGTAGCTCTAAATGTGAAGAAATTCACTTATCAAGATACTGTATATCAAGAGGTGACAGGATTTGCATCAGAGCTCCTCTCAGGTAACAGCTCACTTGATTTGATTCAGAACCTTCTTGGAATCTTGCTGGCAGAATCAACTTCCTGAGGTCCTCCTGCTGCCAAAGATAGAGACTGAGCAAAACAGCCTCTTGTAGAGGATCTTTGTTCCCATAGGAACAGGAAAAGGAGGTAGGACTCCATTCTAAGGGTCCAAATAGACAACAGAGAGCCACAGATATCAATAAGCAATTTGAGTCACATCATCTTGTGAGTGTTTCAACTGTGATCCAGATAACCTTTCTATGTAACAGTAGCTGCTCTCTCCAAGCAAAGATAAGCTGCTAGAATAGATGACCAGCACTAGGCTATGCCTCCTATGGGTTCTTTTTCTTAAATTTATTGTATTTTTAATTATGGAATAAAACAAGTATTTCTATCACATAGTATAATAAAAAAGATGATTGTACTTGCAACTACAAAGCTACTGTATGCAACTTGCTATTCCTTTTAAATATATAACAAAGTTATCAAATTACATTCTATCTTTTTTTGTTGTTGTTCTTGTAGGGAGAAGTTTCAACTGATTAAAACCCATCTTTAAAGGACTTTACCCCATCTCCTGCCCACAATCCTGTGTTTAATCCTTCCCATTGTATTTGCATTGGAAGATGTGGTGGGCCAGGGAGGGATATCTTTTCAGTCTTATATCACTGACACCAAGCAGGATACCCCAACTACAACACCAGAGACCATAGTAACTTTCAGCCAAGGCTAAGCTGTGGGGGGACCATACCATCAGGAAATCAGAACTAGTGAATTGTATCCTTAAAATCATAATGTTGTTGTTGAGTAGTTTTCAACCCTTTGTGACTCAGTATTGGTGTGTCTTGGCAAAAATACTGGGTTTATTTGCCATTCCCTTCTGCAGTGGATTAAGGCAAATAGAAGTGAAGTGATTTACTCAGGTTGGCACAGCTAGTGAATGCCAGAGGACAGATGTAATCTCAGATCTTCCTGACTCCAGGCCCAGTGCTCTATCCAATTCTAAGTGTTAAATACTGGCTAAGAAAAGACCTTATAATCCCTATGTTTAAAATTACAAGAGTAAGACCTCCTGTTCCCATTCAGATAACATCACGGTGTTTTGAAAGTATGGTTCTGTGGACCTGAGAGTTTGGTTAAAGGAGGCAAACAAGCTAGATGATATATAAATTCATATTGTTTATTCCCTTAAAGCTAACAGCATACATACATGCATATATGTATGGAGCCAGATAAAATCTGACTGTCTGAAGAAAGGAAAGACAAGGCTTAAATACATTTTAGGACAGTCTCAACTCAGCATGTCGGTGTTACTCAAATTTATCATCTCCATGCATGATTGATTAATCATAGTATGAGAGAGGAATTTTCTTAATTGAATAGGTAGAAAATACAATAAGATAAGAGAGCTGACAAAGCATCAATTGAAATTATGATCCAGGACATCTGTATTTTCTTTACCATTAATATACCATAACATAGTGTATGTCCATAAAATGCTAAGATAATAAAAAGTTCCATTATTCAAGATAGTGCATGAAGTTAAGGGTCTCATCCTTAATGGCCATAGACAGGAAAGAATGCTCTTAAGTCAGCCTGATTTGGCCTTGTTGACATAGGAAGAGGTATTCTCTAAGTAAACTCAGAGAACAAAGAAGCCGTTAGGTCCAGGCTCTTCTTCTGACTGATTAGTTCAGGCTCTGACCCTTATTGAAGTTATTAAATTGATATTAAATGATTATCAGTTCCTCCTTTTGGTCAAAGGCAAGCCGAAAGGCTTCACTTTTAGACCAAGGAAGGTATGGAAAAACTTCTTTCTTCCTCAGGGACTAAGTTCTAAAAATCCTTATCTAGGTAGATTTGGGGTGGCGGGTTGTCTTTTTCTTTTTTTCCAACTGTTTCCTGAAATAGGGTCCACTAAAGATAAGGTCAAATTCTTTGTCAGACGGAGTCTGCCTCATGGGGTGAGTGGGGAGAGGGAAGAAGCAACTGTTTTTTTTACTGTGGTTGGACATACCCAGAGATGGGCAGTCACTGAAAACTAATTTGTAAAGAAGCAGAAGGAGAGTCGCAAGGGGCATCAAGGTGGAAAGGGTGAGGGGCATAGTGGGAGTATAGAATACTTAAGTAAAAATAACCAGGCCTGGGTACATAAGGGGCTCAGGTGGAGAGGGAGCTGTTCTTCATGCAGGTCTAGTCCAGACTTCTTGGGAAAGCTGTCTACATGTGATGTCATCTTTTTCAGGCCCCTTTGAAACCAGAGGGCAAAATCTCCTATGGGCTCGGTCCACTCGGGAGCAGGGGCAATGTTCTGATGTGACACATGAATGCCAGATTCCATATCCACAAGCTGGCAGCTATGAGAGTAGTCAGACAGACCTGACAAGGGCTCCCAGAACACATATAATTTGATAATTGAGAGGAGACAGCACAACATAGGCCCTTGGCTAAAGGCATGTAGAAATACTTCTGTTTCCCAGCCATACATGACTAGGTTCAAACAGTACAATAAAAAATGTTCTCACACTTCACAAAATTGCATAAGTACATTAAGTCAGGTACAGATTAAGCTACTTATATGGCTCACAATAGACTAGTCTTGAGAAAGATTTATATGTTATATGGTTACATTTACATATTAGATAACCAAGAAAACTTAAACATGAACCATACAAACCAATGCAATCATTATTACCAATGTTAACTAACATTAAGTTCCTTGTATCCCATTACCTATTCCCAATGTCCATTCAAGCAGCACTTTTTGAATCCCAGATGCTTCATGTAGTTATCTGGTCCCTAAATACCCTTTCTTTGACAATAGGTTTTATTCTTAGGATGGTTCTAGAAGGGAGTTCTGCTCCTCTGGTTCAGAGCTAGAAGTTCCCAGATAATTCTGACTTAGTATAAATTAGTACAATCACTTGAATGTGGTTCTCCAATTTTGAAACTTCAGAGAATTTCAGTTTATATATCATCTGCTGTTTCTGTCCTTACCTAAATCCTGTACCTGGTATAAGAAGCCTTTAAATTGTGAAGGTCCAACCACAAAATGAGCTCATCTGCCTTTTAAAATTATCAGATACTTTAATAAAGGAGAAATAATTCTACTTTTACCACTATCTTAAACGATTTTGTACAAAAATCCAAATTTTAGATCTATTTACCAAAACATGATAAATTTTGGAAGCCAATCATACACATCTGTATATAATTCTTAGAGGAATCAATCTGATCTTGTCGCTTTTCTCAAAATTTGCTACCCCATATGATTAGACATCTATCACATTACATTTTTGTCTTATTACTTTGCCTAATCATTTCCTCCTTTTGGAGAATGTTATCTCTATATTATATTTATACTTGCAGAACTTCTTGATTATAGAAATTTCTTATGAAAGAAAAAGAGGGACAATGTTATGTATCTTAACAGAAGGAAAGGAGTTCCTTAGCTCTGTTTGATTGATAGTCAATCACATGGCCACTAGGCACTGAAAGCAGGGTTTAGGAGTAATCAGGCAGGGAATTTTCCTTTTCAGGAAGGAGATAGCACAATTGGGAAATAGATTTAGGAAGATCCTACCTAGGCAGTGTCCAAAGTTGTTTTCAAAACTTTTCCCAGGCACAGACATCCACCTTTAGCAGTTCTCAGCCTTCCGCACATTCCGTTCTACTATTGGCTTTATGACACCAATCCCTGTAATCAGAGCTTAAAACAGTAGAAAATTTCAATCCTATAAAGTCTTAAATAGCAAATAAATATGGCCTGGTATCCTTCAGATAGGCCATCCCAAATCTGACTGAGCTATTAAAAATCAAGTTACATAATTTTTCTATCTTCTTAAAGTGCTGCCTTACACTCTTTCGAAATACTTAAATCATCTGCAACTGGATCCAGAACAACTATCTAGGGACAGGAGGGGCTAGGATAAACACCATTTGTCCCCAAACCTTCTTACCTGCCTTTCGTATTTCCAATCAAAACTTTATCTGTCTTCCCAAATCTCTCAAGCTCATTATTCAGATTATTCAGCTTTCCTTTACATTTCAACCATAAGATAAGAGAGTTCCTAAGTTATTACTCTTTACTAACATAACTACTATAATTCCATTCCTCAAACAAAACAAGAGGTTCACAACTTTAACCTTACAGGTTGATGGATTTCTGTCCTTGTTTCACAAGTTTGTTCATTCTTCTCTAATTATACTCAGTCTAGAAGAATGAGACACTTCAGGATTTGAATCTTACACATATGATAAGTTCAAACACTAATTTTAACTCTTGCTCAGGCCATGGAATGACTACAAATTCAGATCAAAACAGCAAGATGTCTTCTGCTTTACAGCTCCTTACATTAATTTAGCAATGGCCTTCTAAAATCACACAAGATTTTTTTTTCTCAAACCATTTCTTCTAAAAGTATTTCCCTTTCTTTAAAAACAGTTGAAATTTATCCTGATGTTAAGAGGAATAGTCACTAAACTTTTATGAAGAAAATTAGTTGGGAAGTTTTAAAATGATAGATATGTCTTTCTTCCTCCTTAAAGCAAAAATAAACCTTTAAACATTGGAATTCATTAGAACTAAGTTGGTGTAAACTGTCCTTATTTGCGGTGTGCTATACAGAATTCCTAGGTGTTACAAAGTTCCTTAGTGGCAAAGGTGTTTGTAATGGAGAGGAGATTGTTTTTATAACCCAAGAAGAACATATCCAATTAAATTAGCCTTATCACAATAACAAAGTTTACCAGGCCTTTCCTTAGATGAAACAGGCTTAAAAAATCACACCCCTATTTTTTATACAATTCTTAATCTAGCATTTAACATCTTAATCTAACACAAGAGAAATTGCTTTTTCAACAATATTGCTGATACATCTGTTTGCCAAATTACATGATTTAGAAATATAACAACACCCCAAATATTATCATGTATTTAAAACTTGAAACAATCTATTATCAATTTAGGCGAATGTATTTCTAAAGCACTTGCACAGACAATCGTTCATCTCGTCATTAATATACTGAAATTATAAATTTAAACCACCATGTAGTCTCATAATAGACAAGATTTCAAATGGAAAATCTGCTATCACAGTAAATATCAGCAGTATTATTACTACTTGTTTATAACCAAATACAACAATCTCAAATTATCAAATTTTTATCAAACCCTTTTAGAAGACCAATTCATATGCAACAAAATCCAGAATAAAATTGCTTTAACACCTCCCACACAATGGTCTCTCAAATCTCACAATCTAAGAGAACTTTAGAAATGCAACTTCAGATGACATCAAGTGCATATCCAGATTATCACATATAGAAAGTATTCAATTTACTACTTTTGGTATTTAAAAACCACTTCAACGTTAACAATTACATTAGAGACAGATAATAATAATGCTGTGTTTAACATATACCAGTCATTATGTTAAGTATTTTATAATCATTATATCATTATATCATTTTGATCCCATAATGACATAATCCCATAATGACAACCATTATTATTTTCTCTTTACAAATCAGGAAATGGGTCATACAGAGATGAAATACATTTTTGCAACTAGAACAGAGAAGTGTAAAGTTTACCAAGAGCAGAGGCTGATTTCCCAGTGATGACAATTTTTGGAGGCAAGGCTTAGGGAATGCTCTCCACAGGCCCAATCCATCCACCTTTCCCCTCACCCACAACTACAGAATTTACTGAGCCTAGGGTGGTTTACAGCTGCTGGGGCAGAGTAGGTAGAATGTATTGGACCTGGGCGACATTTCCAAGCTTTGCCAAGAAGGGTGGGCTACAAGGTACCCAGCGGCACAGGACCTTTAAGGTTGCTTCTAGTCTGCAAGTGTTGCCCCTCTCCTCTTTTTGCCAGGAGTTTTTTTAAGTTTTCCCTACAATTCTCATACATTCTCTTCTCTTAATCTGATCTGGCAAGGGAGTGAGGAATGCTGAGCAATCAGGATTGGGGGAGGAGGTGTTTTAGCAGGTGAGTTCCTGGAGTAACCTATAGTTTCAGGAGTTTTCTCTCATAATGTCAACTAATCAATTTCCAAACCTTTTAATGATTAATCCCAGAATCTCCTAAGCTGTTTTTAGCTGTATCTGTTTTCACTCTAAGTTGGCCAGACCAAGAATCACAAAGAAAAGAGTCTTACAGTTTTGTTTGTTTCCCTAGCTGCAGCCCTTAGAAATCTCTGCTTGCCTTCTTAAATCTTACAAGGTAAAAGCCTCATTTACTGCACACAAGATAGACACAGAGACACACATTGACCGACATTTGACCAGACAAATACAAACAGAGCTCACAATTAACAACAGAGAGAGGGGAATCAGAGGCTTGATGGAAATCCCCATCATAAATTGGCTATTATTATTCTGAGGAAAGGGGTTTGGGGAATTTGCAAGGATTCAAAATCTGACAGGGATAGATCCTGCAACCTTTGCTCAGAGCACCTCTTTGGTCTTTGGTGGGGGGGGGAGCCTTGACGCCCCCAGTGTTTCTGACTTTCCATAAATTTGAGAGGAGTTCTAATGCCCTGGTCTCTTGCAATAGTGACAAATACCATGTTTGTGGTACCTTGCTATGTTAGGGGTTGGACGTAGGTTTGGGATGCGACCTGTTAGTTGCTGAAGCTGCATAGTATAAACCTGATTCTTTTTAGTTCAAAGCTCTCTCTTTGCTTCTAGGTCCTCCTCAGCCTGTGTTGCTAGGGTCTGGGTGAGCTGGGAGGCAAGCTCAGTTATAAACTTCAGGTGTTTAGACTGACACTCTGGCTGGGTGATTTTGATATTTCATGATAGGGAAGGTTGGAGGTTATTAACAAAGTAAGAGAGAAACTGGGTCTGGGCCCCTCTTTCCTGATCATGGACTAAGCCAGAGTTAGCATCAAAAACTTCAGTTAAGCGATTACAAAATTGGAAGACAGTCCCTTCAGCCTTCTTGGTGACACACTTAATTTTAGAAAAGTCTACAAGTCAGGGAAAGACTGCTAGGATAGCTTCAGTTAGGGCTTCACTCAAGCCTTTAGCCTCTTGATGGTGCCCTTCCTAAATATTACAAGCAACCTAGTCTGTTTTTTGCATTTCCTCAGTAGAGGTTTTTATATCCACCTTTTTCCACCAAATCCTGGCTTCATTTTTTCCAGCGAGGATCACCACTAAGGGGCAAATGTCAGGGAACCCTGGGCTGTAAGACTGGAGGGTGACCCTGAACTAATCAGCAAAATCTATGGAGTCCTAGCAAGGGTCAGGGAAGTCCTTTTTTACGGCCTGCAATTCTTCCTGCTCCCATAGTTTGAAATTACACTGAGTGGTGGAAACAAGTACGGTGGTTGGTTTAACAAGCCCTTTTCGTCCTCAATAGTTATACTCTGGGGGCTCTGTTTGCTGACTACTTAAAGAGATAGGTGGGATTAGGTTCAGGCCTCTGGTCTATAGGTGGAGTGTAACTGTCCTCAAGACAAGAGCCCTTAAGGGAAGGGGGAGGGGGAGGAAGCAACTGCAGCTGAACAGTTATTCTCCTCAGAACTAGAGCAGGTAAGGGAAGGCAAGGAGGGAGGGGGTAAGGGCAAAGTGCACTTATCTTCCCCTGGATCAGAGCCTTTAAGAGAAGAGAGGGAGTAAGGAGGCAAGCAATAGGGCGGAGAGAGTGAAGGAGGAGTAATGACTGGAAGGGAAGGACAGGTGGGGGAAATTGGGGAGGAGGAGAGGGTAAGGTAGAGGGTATGGGGAGGTACTGGGGAAAGAGGGGGTGGTGCTGAAATAGCTTTTGGAGCCCCAAGGGAAGAGACTTCCACCTTTCATTCTCACTCAGCCATCTCAGGGAACCAAAGATGAAAACATTCCCACTCCTGGTTAGATGTTTTGTTGCCCTTTAAACTTAATTGGGTATTAAGATAAAGTAACCTTGACTCATCAAAAGAGCCAACCCATCATGAGCCAACATAATCTGGGGCTATCTTTAGTTAACTGACACCAGTGCTGGCAATACTTGTGATCAGCTGTTTGGTAATGGCTTGACATATAAGAAGCAGGGGT
>JAQQSZ010013019.1:0-11864 GCA_028646595.1 Phalanger gymnotis | reverse complement strand
ATATTATTGCCAAATTCCAGAGCTCCCAGATCAAGGAGGAAATACTGTAAGCAGCCAGAAAGAAACAATTTGAGTATTGTGGAAACACAATCAGAATAACCCAAGATCTAGCAGCTTCTACATTAAGAGATCGAAGGGCTTGGAATATGATATTCCAGAGGTCAGTGGAGCTAGGATTAAAACCAAGAATCACCTACCCAGCAAAACTGAGTATCATGCTCCAAGGCAAAACATGGATTTTCAATAAATAGAGGACTTTCAAGCTTTCTCAGTGAAAAGACCAGAGCTGAATAGAAAATTTTACTTTCAAACCCAAGAATCAAGAGAAGCCTGAAAAGGTAATCAAGAAAAAGAACAAGAAAAAGAAATTGCAAGGGACTTACTAAAGTTGAACTGTTTTGTTTACATTCCTACATGGAAAGATGATGTGTATGATTCATGAGACCTCATTATGCATATATATATATATATGTGAGTGTGTGTGTGCATATGTGTTTATATGTATATGTGAGTGTATATATATATATATGTGAGTGTATGTATGTATATATGTATGTGTACGTATATATAGACAGAGGGCACAGGGTGAGCTGAATATGATGGGATGATATCTAAAAAAAAATAAAATCAAATTAAGGGATGGGAGAGGAATATATTGAGAGCGAGAAAGGGAGAGATAGAATGGGGTAAATTATCTCGCATAAAAGTGGCAAGAGAAAGCAGTTCTGTAGGAAGAGAAGAGGAGGCAGGTGAAGGGGAATGAGTGAATCTTGCTGTCATCAGATTTGACCTGAGGAGGGAATACCATACACACTCAATTGGGTATCTTACCCCACAGGAAAGAAGGAGGAAGAAGATAAAAAAAGGGGGGCGGTGATAGAAAGGAGGGCAGATGGGAGAGGAAGTAATCAAAAACAAACACTTTTGAAAAGAGACAAGCCCAACAGGGAAAATTCAATAAAGGGGAATAGGTTAGGAAGGTGCAAAATATAGTTAGTCTTTCACAACATGAGTATCGTGGAAGAGTTTTACATAATGATACGCATGTGGCCCATGCTGAATTGCTTGACTTCTTAGGGAGGATGGGTGGGAAGGGAAGAGGGGAGAGAATTTGGAACTCAAAGTTTTAAAAACAGATGTTCAAAAAGAAAAACAAAAGTTTTTGCATGCAACTAGAAAATAAGATACACAGGCAATGGGGCATAGAAATTTATCTTGCCCTACAAGAAAGGAAGGGAAAAGGGGATGGGAGGGCAGTGGGGTCACAGAAGGGAGGGCTGACTGGGGAACAGGGCAACCAGAATATATGCCATCTTGGAGTGGGGGGGAGGGTAGAAATGGGGAGAAAATTTGTAATTCACTCTCTTGTGAAAATCAATGCTGAAAACTAAATATATTAAATAAATTTAAAAAAAGAAGAAGAAGAAAAAAAAGAAATTGAAGAAAGCAGATTTTGGTTCCAAAAAGGTGAATGGACTACTTCAAGAAACAGTAGGGGAAAAAAAAAAAGATGTATGACCATCTTGGGGGAGGATGAGGTTAGTAGAGAGAATTCTTACTCAGATAAAGACTGAACAAGAGTCACTGAGGCCTCTTTAAATGCAAATTCTGTGATTCTTGTTCATGTTTTTCCATGAATCCTTGAAAAAAAGATCTGCTCACCAACAACTGCATGCCAGGGTTGGGCTTTAGCTCTTCAGGGGTGAGGTGGGGGTTTACTATGTGTTCCCTGAAATGAACTGTTATTTCCATCTGCAAATAACGTCCTTGGCCCCTTAAAGATTTAGAGACGTATTTCTTCTCTCGAGGATTCCCCACCCCCGAATCTATAGTCTTATTCTTTCCCAGGGCTCCTTTTATTCAAGTCTACGAACTTGAACAACCTTCATCTTAGAGCTACTCCTAACCACCTCTATCATTACACTAGTAAATTCTAATTATAAACTATATATCAAAAATTCTGAAATTTCACAGATGGGGTTTTCCCCTGAGAAGAAACATTATATACCAAACTTCCCCACCTTTTTCAGACTAAGAGGGTTAATTTGCTGACTACTGAAATACTCTTTTTAAGGGTTTTTCCACTGAAAAGCATTTTAAGTTTCTTTAGCTGATTTTAAAAATAAAATATATTTTCTGCTTATGACTCCCCAAAACAACTGATATTCAACACCTTACCTCCAGATAGATTGATGGTGGATTATGTTCTCCTCCAAATTTGTCCAGTAGGGCCTCTATGTGTTCCTGTGTCAGTTTAATCATTTGCTTGATATTCCACACCTAAAACCATACAAAATAACATACAAAACTCCTTTAGGATGTGAACTATTTAATCACTTGATAATGAAAAAAAAATTTAACTTCTTAAATTACAAAATAGTAATTAGTTACCAATAAGTAGCCCTTCATTACTATAATTTCCAACTTGTTGCCTATATTGGATTGAGATATATGTTTAAAACTGAGAACAGGTCTAAACCCATTATCATGCACATATGCTTAAGGAGAGAGAAATTTTAAAATTACGTTGAATAAAACAGAAAGAATCCCTTAAATGGGGGGACAAAAGGAAGCTAGGAGAAAAAGATGGGGTGATATGGGAGGAGCAAAGCTTAAAATGGAACAGGGTCACAGACAGAATGGTTTGAATATTCAATGTACCAATCCACAATCTATTACATTCTTATTTTTATTGATCTAGGGGGCCCTAAAAATGGTTATTGAAAGAGGGAGAATGGCTAGGTTTGGAGATGTGATGCTAAGTGAATAATACAGTAAATCTCTGCTTTTTACTCACTGATTTATTAGTCTGGAATGAATTACAGAGGGTACCTGGAGTTGACAAGAAGCTTTAGAAAACTGCTCAAAAATACATCTCCCCTATACACTTAGGTTAACTAGTTAATAAGTCATCCTGAAATCCAACCTTTTAGAAAGATTAAGCCTATCAGTAACTCACAAATTAGTACCAAGTGGTGTTAAAAAGAAACAGAGATGGCTTAAGTATAAGGGAGTTTTGATAAAGAAGTGAGGTTAATTTGTGTAACATAAGACATTTTCACAGAAGCCATATCTTACTGTGATGTTGGTTGTGGACAGATGGGGGAGGTGGATAGGATCAAGGAAGAATCTGCCTTTTAAAAAAAAAAACAAAACCACCACCAGGCTCCTGCAAACTCACCCTGAAGCCTTGTGCAAACTTCATGAACTGAACATCTTCTGCTCACATCTCACCTCCTACCATCTGAGGATAAAGCTGATCATTTGAAAGGTGTAAATTTAGTCCTGGAATCCAAATAGTCATTCAGATACTAGGCCTGAATTCTATATTAACAACAATGATCCCATGGTAAAGCAAAGAGGACTGAACAACAAACATTTTTTAAGAACCCATTTAGTAAGACAGTCCTTTCCTTTGTAAGAGCTTAGATTTTCCTAAGAGGATTCATGTCCAAAGGTAAAAAAATATAGGATACATATGAAATAAAGAGAAAGTAGAAAGGGCTTAGGGAAAAGATGGGGTACAATCATGCAAAGGAGAGAGGGCATGGATTATGATCCTTCAAAGAGTAAAAAGGATTGGTCAGACTGGTAAAAAGAGAACCACAAAGCAGCATCATGAAAAACCCAGGGAGGAGAGAGTAGGAGACAATAGTTAATTAAATGTCATATGTTCAAAGGTAACCAACTCCCATCTCCTAGCATTCCTTTTTTCTTCATTAAACACACATCTACTAAATGCTTATCATGAGCAACACACTGTACCAGAAACTGGGAATACTAAGACAAAACAAATGCTTATAATTTAGATTCAATGGCTGACAGGGAAAAATACCTGGCCCAGCCTCCTACATCTTTACTTTCTTCCTACAGAATCATTTAATCTACTTCAGAAGAGATAAAATATACTCCCTAGCTAACCCCACAAATAAAGAAGAATCCCCTTTACATCTGTACATATGGTCATCCAGACTGCTTAAATATTAAGATTTAATCATTAGATTGTGAGCTTGAGGGCTAGAACTGTATTTTATATCCCTAGTGCTTATCACAGTGCCTGACATAGTGCTTAATAAATGTTTTATTGACGGACTGAAATATCTACATCACAAACTGTCCTAGGTAAAAGCAACAAAGCATTCTCAAAAAGAGAAGGAAACAAGTGCTAAGCAAGTCAAATCACAACCACCACATTCCCTCAGACTTCAATGGAGATATCCCAGGACCCTGAACCCAAGAACCCTGGGAAAAGCAGTGTCTTCCAAACCACCACAGCTGCTTCCAGCCCAATTCCAAAAGTCATCAATATGGACAGAAATCATTGAGGAAAAGGGTCCACCTTCCTCACAACTATTAATAATAACTGCTGACCAATTGCCACCAAAATGCAAATAAGCACAAGAGCCCTGGCAGTAGCAAAACTCCTAGACCACCATCTTGGTCTCCTTAGCAGTCATCTGGAGAAGCAATTCCATTGGGGAAGGGGCCAGTCACCTTCATCAACTGCTAACTAACTAACTGCCACTACCACAAGGCAGGCAGACCCAGCAAGGCACCCTGAGAGACAAGAGGCAGAATGTGCAAGGCAACTCAAATCTTCCACCTTGACCACCATCTCTCCTCCTACAGGGAAAACCCAGAACCCTGAATCCTCGAATCTTTGGAATTGCAATTCTTCCAGTCCAGTGCTTGTAGTTATCATCCTGGAAAGCAATTTCTGTAGAGATGTAGCCTGGCAACTGCTCTTACAGGTGCTACAAGAATAGCTGCAATTCTTAGCTACTGAAAACCAAGAAAGTACTTGTCACCAAAGTCCTTGGCACTGTCAAATCATAAACAGCCATGGTTTACCAGTGGAAATAACATTAAAGAAGAGGTTTTACTTTTTTACCATTTACTTTGCTGCTGCACTCTAAGGGCCACAAGACCCTTCCATATAACTGGAACCTTTCATGTATATTAATTCCCCCATTTCAATGTGAGCTTCTTGGGAGCAGGGACTCTTTTACTTTTATTATCTGTATCTTCAGAGCTTAGCACAATGCTTGAACACATTAAGAATAAATACTTCTTCATTCATTCATAAATTACAGAGGAAAAGCCACTACCTAGCCCAGAGCAACTCAAAGATCTAAGCTTTTGGGGTAAGAACTCACCATATGACAAAAAATAATGGGAAAATTGGAAAGAAGTTTGGAAGAAAGTAGGCATAGACCAACATCTAACACCATATACCAAGATAAGGTCAAAATGGATAAATGATTTCAACATAAAGGGTGATTATCCTAAGTAAATTAGGGGAGCACAGAAAAATGTACTTGTTATTGACATCTATGGATAAGGGAATAAGTGAGAGCGATGGGAAATAAAATGGATAATTTTACATTATATGTAAGTGAAAAATTTCATTATATAAAGTTAAAAGGGTTTTGCACAAAAAAACTAATCTAGCTGAAATTAGAATGAAACATGAAGAAAGAGGAAGGAAGAAAGAAGATTAAAGACCATTTGAAAAAAATACTCCAGATCATGAATAATGCAAGAAATATGTATTAAAACTTTGAGATTTCACCACACACACACACACCAGACTAACAACAACTAACAAAAGACAATGTTTTAGAAACTATGGGGATATTGTCATACTACAATACATATACTATTGGTAAAGCTGTGAACAGGCATAAATATTTTGGAAAAAAATATGGGTCTATACTAGAATGGTCAATAAATTGCAGCCCTTGAAAGAGCAATAGACTACTAGGTATAAACCCCAAGAAAATAAAAAACAGAGGAAAAGGTGGCATACATACAAAAATATTGATAGTAGGATTTTTAGTAGTGGCAAAAATTTGGAAACCAAATGGGTAACAATCATTTGGGAATTTACTGAAAAATTATAGTACATAAATGTAATGGATTAGTGCACCATAATAAATGACAGGAAAAATACACACACTTGGGAGTACTTGTATAAATTGAAGTAGAATGAAGTAAGCAGGAACAAAGGGACAATCAACATGATAACCACTATAATGTATTTTAAAAAAACTTAAGGAGTATGATCAATAAAGTAATCAAACTTAAATTATATTGCTTTTACCAGGTCAAATCACAAGACCAATAACACTATACCTTCAGCCAGTGAGATATATGTTGTCAGATAGAGCTAATGTGTTGTTTTATTTATTTATTTCCTTGTTTACAAGAGAGTATCTTATTGGGAAGGAGACTTGTCGGGGGTAGTGTCTGCAATGTGAGGAAAGATTATAATTCAATAAAGATAGTCCTTTTGATCAAACTAGTTTCTAGCCTAACACTTTCCTGGCCTTCAGAAAATGACTAGAAGCACTATTAATTTACCTAAATATTCTTCTATTTTGTCTTTCACTATTCTACTTCACACCTCTAGATCATTTCAACCACTCTCTTCACATTCTTCTTCACTTTTCCTGTCTTCACTCTTCTCAACTTCTTTGCTGAACAAAGAATTCAATTAAAATGAACATAAAAATCTTCCAGTATATACACAGTTGTTAAAATGGAAGATTTACACTCTTTAATTATAATTTCTAGATTTATTCAATCTCATTTCCTGAATAACATTTATATTACCAAAGCACAGATCTGACCAGGAAGTTTCTTTGAGCAGGGAACATCTCATTTTTCTGCAGTTAGTCAATTTAGTCACTAGATGGCAATAGTGCATGAAGAAAAGAAAACACCAGTTTTTAACTTAAAGGTTGTAAAACCTTCCTTGAGGGAAATATAGCATAGAGAACTGATTTGGGCAAATTTTAGTATATATTTTATCTAAAAAAAATTCCATCCTCTACAAATTTGGCCCTGCCTTGTTGATGACTGCTAGTCATTATCAATTTTGCTGAAAAGCACTACTCTGTTATCTCAAACAGGTATTCTATTTTTTTCCTATTATCATCCACAAACTTTATGGCTAAAAACTTATGAAAACTAGCACAACATGATATTTAGGTATATTATACTTAGGGTTTCCTAACATCCCTTTTCTGAATTTTAGTGATCAGATAGTGAAGTTGTACATTTAAATACATAAATACTGTCACCAATAAGGGAGGATTAACAGTTAACAGGGAGCTGGATACAGAGGCTAATGGATCATATGCAAATTCACAAGTGCATCATTTAAAAAGTCTAAAAGTGGTACTATAAGAAAAATCAAAGAAAGTATACATTTTAAAAGCAAATAAAATAACATGGAAAGGAAATTTCACTTATTTTACTTAGCTCACAGCTTACCTAATTTATAGTTCAAATGAAAAAATCTTTCCCTACTCAATAATGGTCTGAAAACATTTTATCAAATATAATCTTTCTTGTAATAAGGTCTACTTTTCATAAATAGCTCCAAAAGCAAAATAAAAATGACTAGCTCACATAACTAAACTTTTTTTCTCTTCTCTATTCCCAATGCTTTTCTGTATAATGACTTTAAATTCATACACATGAATCTGCAACTTTAGTCAATAAACAAAACTGCTGAGAATGACAAATTAAAATAAAGTAGAAAAGTCTTAAGATAAGTGTGACAATTTTACTAGTAATGTAATTTTTAAAATAACTTTCCTTCTAGTGTTACACCACTTTTTTTCTGGTAACTTTGAAAACAATTTTTTTTTTTTAAAGTACCACATGCACCTAAAAGAACTAGGTCATTTAGGTAGCATTTCTTAAACTGTGAGCTGCAACCCCTTATGGGGCTGAGTAATTGAATGTGGGGGTCACAAAAAATTTGGCAACAGTAAAAGATTCCCAAATGCACAACAACCAAAAATTAATTAAAAATCACAACCAAAAAATCAAACATGTAATGAATTTGGGGCATTTCTGGCAGCGCTTGCCCATGTTGCAACTAAACACATGCGGTACTTAAAAAAAAATTATTTGGGCTCTGATTACAAAAGGTTATTACTACATGCAGAGGTAAAGTGGCTCTCAAGAGGGCAAAGTTTAAACAGATTACTGAAATTGAAAGATAAAATTGTTCTATTTTTGACTGAGCAGTCACTTAACCCAATTTACCTCAACCCCCTCCTCCAAAAAAAATCACTCAGAATTTGCTGAGTTATCAAGTGGCACAGGTTTAAAACTTAAGTTTCCTAAAAAATCATTAAATGAATGAATTTTGGCTTGGGATTAGGACAGCCCTAAACATACTTCTGCCATTTTATACTATGTATTTAGGCGAAGCAATGTTCTCAGCACTGACGATTATAAAATCAAAATACTGATCAACTCTGAACAATGTTCAAGATGCTCTATATGGTACCAAATATTCCACAAAGATTTAATTCTTTATGTAAAAATAAACAAGTATATCCGTCTCATTAGAATGCAAATTTGCTTTTGTCTTTAATAAATGGTAAAATTATGTGTATACCAAAGAATTGTTTTAAAATAAATTTCTTTATGATTTATTATCAATAACTGTTTGATTTGTATGCCTATTTTATATCTATGCACCCAGGGTCACGTAAAAATTTCTCGGGTGAAAAGGGGTCATGAGTGGAAAAAGTTTAAGAGGCCCTGTTCTAAATCATACTATCGAGAAGATGGCAGAGAAATTTTCTGCAAATTTATTCAACTCAAAAGCCTCAAGAAAAGAAGATAAGAGAAACTAAAACCAAATCCACAAGACAAAAACACCTACAAAAGGTAAAAATCTTAAGAAACATCAACAGATTCACAGTTTCATGTACAATCTTCTTTTTCTGTTCTACTCTGCACATAGACTGTGCAGAGGACACAACAAACAAACACAATAAAAACAATGGAGGAGAGAGGAAGGCAGGAGAGTGGGGTTTTTACCCCTGAAAAGAAAAGCAAAACGGTAAGAGCAATATTGTTCTAAAAACAATATTGTTGTTCTGTGAACAACTAAGTCATTTTGAGTATCATAAATACTCAAATCAATTACAAAGGACCTATGAAGGAAGATGTTATCTATCTTGGGAGGAAGAACTTATAAACAGAAGTATGTATAATAAGGTTTTATAGATTATGTATATTTTTGTATATTATATATTATATACACACACATTTGTGTCTAATGGTAGTGTTCTCTAAGGTGGGGTGGGAGAGAGGGAAAAATAAAAAGTGCACAGCAGAGAACAAAAGAAAACTTAGGAAGCATAGAAAAGCAGGGTAGCTTTGAAAACGATGTGTAGTATTTATCACATAGTTTTTTTTCTTAAAAGTAAACTGTGAAATGGAAATTCATGGTTTTATACTGAATCCTCTTTTTATGTTGTGCTGTATACATGGAAATTTCTTTTTGTCTTTAAGTAAGAGAGAGACAGGAAATCCATAAACAATGTTCCCATGAGGTGGGAGATCTCACACACACACACACACACACACACACACACACACACACACACACACACACACACACACACACACACACACACACACACACACACCCTCTATTGTTGCAAGACTGGAGCCCTATAATGGGCTTCATCTGAGAGCAGTTTGTGTAAGGGGTTCCTCTTTAAGACAGTATTATATTTCTCAGAACTGTATTGGAACATAGGAAAAGAGATGTATGAGTTTTCAAGGGCTACTGGCACCCAGGGTGGCAGGATGGACAAAGAACTTTTCCCTGCTCATGCTTCCCTTGAGGCAGGCTTCCAGATGTCTAACAGCCTGTTATAAGGCTGAACAGTTAAGGGTTGAAGCAGCAGCAGCAGGGTATGTCAAGGCCTGGGCCTGGGGAGGCCTTGACAACTGCAATCATTAGCTTCATCTGTAGCCTTTCTTCCATCTACTAATACTCTGCCTGGCTATCGATGTTTAGCATAGTCTCCCA
The DNA here is from genome assembly GCA_028646595.1 of Phalanger gymnotis. Lineage (NCBI taxonomy): Eukaryota > Metazoa > Chordata > Mammalia > Diprotodontia > Phalangeridae > Phalanger > Phalanger gymnotis. The sequence continues at coordinate 2,014 of JAQQSZ010013019.1, read as the reverse complement.
TTCCTGTGATGGAGTACCCCCATCTACCAAAGAACAAGTCCCCCTTATTAACTCTCACTGTCCACGTTCTCATTACCAACTACCTCAACTCTGCTTCTCCAATGCCCCACTTCAAATCTGCCCTCCCTATTCCACTTTGCCCTCTAGAACTCCTACTCTATAATTAATGAGCCTCCTTACATTTTAGATCTCTCCATCTCGTACTTCTTACATCTTTCTGCACCTTCTGAGATTTGGTCCCCTTAGATAACACTGCATCCCTGCCCAGTTTTTCTAATTTGGTTGTTGTTTCTAATATACACCAAGCCTCCACAGTCCTAGTGGGAGAGTCAGAATACTCCTAGCTCCCAACTGGTACCTCCAAAACTCTCCTCTACTTCCATCACTCAGGAAACGCTTCTCCTAAGGTTCACACTATCCAAATGATCAATCCAATCTAGATGTGGGAAGCCATCATCTAGACTCCAGGGGCATAATCTTCATTCTTGCTGAATGACTTCAGTATCTGGCTCAATTTCTCTTCTCCTTCTCTTCACCCCAATTCCTATTAGGGTATTTCAATGGCATTTGTTCTCTCAAATATCTTCATTTCCCAGTTCTTCAATTTACTCAATTCTGATGACCTGCTATTTCTCAGCTCCATCTCGGCTGAATACATGGTCATACCTTTGATATAGCCATCAAAAACAAGTATTCCACTTCAATTTTCAAGATTTCTGAAATTCCTTTATCTAATCATAATAAATTATAATTCTATCTATCCCAATGCCTTGCCTTACTACTCCAACACTATTCTTTATTCCATTTTAAGTGACTAGTTATCAATTGGCCAATTTAGTTTTTACAATGTATTTTTTTAAATTTACAAGCATTTATTTTCTCTACCCAGCTTTCCCCCCACACCCGCCGCCAAGAAAGGAAAATAAAAGAAAAACAAAACCCTTGTAAGAAATATGTATAGTCAAGAAAAACAACTTTCTGCACTAGCCATATAGAAATATATGTCTTATTCTGTATCTTGAGATCACAGCCTCTCTGTCACAAGAGGGGAAAGCAGTGTTTTTCTGTAGAATGACATCACTGTCATTACACTGATTAGAGTTCATAAGTCTTTCAAAGTTGTCTGTCTTTGTATTTTTATTATTACTGTATAAATTATTCTATTTCTTCTCTTTTCACTCTACATTTCTTTATACAAGTCTTTCTAGAGGGGTCCTCTGAGCCTATCCCTTGGTCATTTCTTGTGGCATTTGATAACATTAATGTATCATAATCTGTTCAGCCATTTCCCCAATTGATGAGCATCCTTCTTAGTTTCTAGTTCTTTGTCACAACAAAAGGAGCTGTCATAACTATTTTTGTACATAATGGAACTTTTTCTCTTTCAAATTTTAGGACATAGTTCCAAAATGCCTTCCATAATGGCTGAACCAATTCACAGCTCTACCAAAAAAGAATTAAAGTGCCTCAACCAGACAGAGCCAAAATGGAGGCTGGAAAGCAGGGACTTGCCTAAAGCTCTCCTCCAGGACTCTCCAAACACCTATAAAAATGGCTCTGAACAAATTCTATTACTGCAAAACCCACAAAATAGCAGAGGGAAGCAGGGCTCCAGCCCAGGACAGCCTGGATGGTCACTGGGTGAGGTCTATCGCACGGAGCTGGGAGCGGAGCGGAGCTGAGCCCAGAGTGGGCTGCGCCTGGACCAACCAGACTGGGAGCCAGTGCCCTGAATCAGTGAGCTGTGGCAGTTACCAGACTTCTCAACTCACAAACACCAAAGACAACAGAAAAGGTTAGTGGGAAAAAACTTCAAGGACAGAGTGAAAGGAGTTTGTGGGTTGCTTGCTACACCCTGGGGGTAGCAGAGGTGGTGCAGCTACAGAACTACAGCTGCAGTTGCTTCTGGCCCCAGGCCCACCTGGTGGGAAGAATTAAGTGGTGGATCAGAGCAGGAGTGCAGAGCCTGCTCAGATCTGAGTCGCAGTCTGGGTTGGCAGTTCTTGGGGGAGGA
>JAQQSZ010013018.1:0-11864 GCA_028646595.1 Phalanger gymnotis | reverse complement strand
TTCACAGTTATGACTTCTATCTGTGTCTTTTTCTCCATCCTATTTCCCCCTGTTTATGCTTTTATTTCTCCCTTTCCCCTTCCACTCCTCAACAAAGTTTTGCTTTTGACTGCCGCCTTCCTCAATTTACCCTCCCTCTTTATTCCCCTCCATTATCTCACTGTTTCCCACTTGCTACTTCTCCCCTCCCTTCTGACCACTCCCTTCTCTTTTTCCCTCCTTCTCCTCCTACTTCCTGTAGGATAAGTTAGATTTCTATACTTCCCTTCTTGAACCAGATCAGATGACAGTAAAGCTCAAATACTACTCTTCTCTCTCCCTTCTTTCCCTCTACTATAATATGTTTTTGTGCCTCTTCATTTGGTGTAATTTACCCTTTTCTACTACCTCCTTACCTCTTCTCCCATAGTACTTTTCCTAACACAGTAACCATGAAACAGCCCATAAAATGCAGGGGAAAGGAGAGGCAATACTGGACTGGATGTGGAGAAGCTGGGGCGTCAATATTGGGATAATCCTGAGGTAAAAAAGGAAAGGAGCAACCTGCCATCACTAATTTCCTTTCAGCTCCATGGTTGGCCCAACCCCTAAAGAAAAATGCAAGCCTTGGGGTAATAAAAAGGCCTTGGTCTGAGTGAAGAGCTCTCATGTTGGGGGTTGGTTTTACCTGGATCAGAAGCCGTCTCCAGTAGACAGAGGGGTGGGAGAGGTTGTGCTGCTCCACCAGGAAGCTAAGGAACCCAATGGCATAGGCAGTAGGAGAGGTGGGTTTCTCCCTCAAAGCACCTGGAAGGGGGTACATTGTGCCTCTCATTTTTTCCCTACTGTGCACAGCCATGAAGTGAAAATGAGATTACCAATAAAATTATGTGAATGAAGAAGTTGAGAAAGTTAAATGCCCAAATGTTAAGGAGTGACTATATATTGAATATCCCCAAATTGCACACAACTCCCTTCTCCCCATATGCAATTTTCAGTATCTCTTCCCCTATGGTCAACAGGAACCCCTAAAGAAAGGAGATCCTTATAAGGACCCAATACCACTGCTTTTCTCTTATTCTCCAATGACTGAACTTCCCTGGGGTTATTTCAGTAGCAAATTCATCATGATGTACCATAGCAGTATGACACATGCCAATACTTCATCATGAAATAATACAATATAAACTAATGGGTAAAAACTCTGAAATGTTTGGCATGTCATGCAAGACACTGAGTAGTGAAACTTGGCACTTAACACACCACAGAGTTAGAGATATAGTGAAAAACTAGCTGTTCTGCTGAGGAAGGAGATCCCAGTAGGAAACTATCATTGACTACCAGGAAAAGAAAGAACATCTTACGGAATCACAGAATTTGAGAGTTGGAAAGGACTTCAGGAGCTATCTAATCCATACCATTCATGAAAAGGATATTTAATATAGCCAACCTGACAAGTGACAAAATCTCAATTAATCCTGCCATGATAAGCAATGCAAAATACACTCAGGCTGAATAAATCCTCAGTGTTCATGCCTATCTTGCTAAGGGCAGATAAATAGGTGGTAGTGGGAGATTGCAGCTGAGATATGTTTTTCTTGTGAAAATTTTGTAAATTTTCCATGCATTTTGTGCACAATGCATGCTTATGTTTGTATATGCTGCGTATGTGTGTGTATATACATGCATAGTTGCATATACATATGAACATATAAGCTATGCACATGTATAGATTCATGTATATATGTGTACACACATGTGTGAAATATTAATGGAATTTTCATTTAAAAATTGAGATACAAGCTCCCACTACCACCCTAGTCCCCTCTACCTTTAGTAAGATAGGTATGGATATATCAGGGTGTCAGAGATAAGAAGTTATTTCTAGCAAGTGGAGACATCTATCATGCAGTATTTGGGGTGTTAAAGGGTTACCCTTACATGGAAGTCTTTAGAGAATGCTGGAAGATCTTGTTGATAAATTTAGCATTTTTCCCATTCTTTCTGAATCTTATAGTACCGCAAGGGAGAAATATTTGCCACTTTCCATGAGATGAAGGCTCAGTGGTACTGCGGGGGCTGTGAGCAAAAGAAGGGGCAATACAGTGGGCACGGATGTTAGGCTTAAACTGAATCTTTGATGAAAGTACATGTAGTCCTGTAGCTCTGATTCTCTTTGGGACTTCCTCTCTTTGTTCTTTAAAGATAGTAATATCCCTGTGAGATTTATGAAAATCTTCAGAGAAATAGAGAAGCCCACCTGAGTGGTGAGATGAATGTCAGATCAACGCCTTTTTGTTGTTTTGTGTTATTGATACTGTCTCAGAATGAAGCTCATTATTCCAAATAGCTAATGTAATGTTTCTTATGGTCATGGGTCAAAGATGGCAGCTAGGAGTTGGTTACAGAAGGAAATAGAGGAAGCTACTGACTGTGTGACTCTAATTCATTGTGAATTAACCACTGAAGCTAGACTTAATATTATCAAGGTACAAGTTTCCTGAGGTACAAGGGGACATTAGAAAAGCATCTCTAATTCATAGGAATTATGCATGAAACCACATGTTTGGAGGCTAGGAGCAAAAATTGCCTATAAAGATGGTCTCCAGAGATTCTCAACACCTGAAAGCAAGTGCCAGAGATAAACCATCGGCTAAAGGTATTTGAAGCCACTTAATTTCATTTTTCATTCTGCACTGACAGGGCAAGTTTATTTTATGCTGGCACTTACATTAGTATAGGGAAAATATTTCTGTCAGAAGAAAGTGCATTTTGATAGCAGGGGTTTTAGATGTCCTAGTAAAAACTGGTCATTAATATTCACACAATATCCCCACCTTTAGCATCTGAGGCTGGAGTTATGGGATTCTAACTTGTGTTTCAAATATATTTAGTTGGGACCCCTAAAGGAAGTTGCCAGTATCCTTGATTGGAATTTGTAATATATTATCGTTGATAAAAATGCTTTATCTCACATATCCTCTTTCTTTTAAGTGGAGTATTATTAACCTTTTCAACTTTAAAATTAACTATTTTCCCCTCTCATGGCTATTCATTTACAGGACTCCTGCCTATGGAAACAGGAAGCATTTAAAATATCTTTTCTAATATTCAATCGATTTTTAAAATCATTTTACTTGTTTCAACCTTCTGGGTTTTTTAAAAATTATTATTTGAAAGCATTTATATATATATATACATATATATATCATGTTGTAGAAATCTGCATTATGGTCAAGACATCTTGCTTTGACATTTAATAACTAAGTCTGTAACCATCAATAGATCATGTAAGCTATCTCCTTCATATTTTCCTTATCTGGAAAATGATATTCATATTACTTGTTTTACTTCTTTCAAAGGACTGCTTCATGGAAAGTTATATGTGCATGTACACATTTACATATACATTCAAGTATGCATAATTGTGTGTGCACAAATGTGCATTGTGATGTATATATATATATATATATACCATCAATATGTATGTGCATATGCTCACTTTGTGCATATAACAAGTGTATTATAAAAAACTTGTGCATATACATGCATGTGGATATGTATTCATAGTAATATAGATACAAACATATGCTATTAGGTTATTGGTACAAACACATTGGTTCAAGCAAACATATAAATGAAAATGTGTATATATTTTATTTATATGCATGATACATGCACACATATACACACAATAAATACATATATATGTGCATACCCTTATATGATCATGACAAAAGAAATGGGTCTTTTTTTAAGAGAGAAGGCTGATTGCTCAGGGCTTAACTATGTAATTTGGTAGCAAGATGTAAGCATGCTTAGTAGCATGCTTCTTGAAACATGTCCATGTACAAATCCTCATCCTCAGATCATTCCACTTAAGACAGTATGTGTGTATATATGTATGTAAGTGTATGTATGTATGTATGTAACTATACACACATCTGTACTTATGTAACAATGTTGATATACAGATACAGATGTGTGTATGTGTGTGTATATGCACTCCAAGTCCTCAGTTAAGAAAACATCATTCCATCAAAAGACATAACTTGTTCTTGGTAGATCCCTGAGGAAATGAAAATATGTTACATTATCATCTACATAATCACTAGAACTATTAAAAGGGTGTCAATCCTCTCATAGAAAAGAAAACCAAAAAAAGAAAAATGATTAGAAAATTTAAGTATATTAACTAGATGTCACCACTGATTGATTGTTAATCATCGCTCATCATCTGTTTTGCACTCACCTGTTTACACAAGGTTTCACATATACAGTAGCTGCTTCTAAGTGGTTGTTGGATTGAATGACTGAATATTTGAAAAGGAACAATTTGACCTGAAACTGGTTGGATTAGTGTTGCATAAACCGAGTCACCCTAACACAGGGCAGACAATGAAGAATATATGCAGCATGAGTCATTCAAGAATTAGTTACTAAAGTCTTACTTTGTGCCAGGCACTGTTCTGAGCACCAGGGATACAATGAAAATTCACCATAGTTCCTGTCCTCAAAGAATATAATTTTGGTGGCAGCATGCAAATAAATAGGTACAGATAAGATATATTCAGTACAGATGGATGGTAACTTTAGTGGGGAAGAGTCTAATAGATGGTAGAGGAGAAGTGCATAAAAGGCCTCTTGCTTAAGGGAACCAGGGAAGACGGGAGGCAGAGATGAAGAGCACTGGGTTAGGCCAGGAAATATTCCTGGCATAGGGGAAAGCCAGGGCAAAAGGCACAAATAAAGGAAATAGATTTCCCTATGCGAGGTATTCTAAACAAGCTCAAAGGGCTGGCGTATAGAGGAGGCAATAGGGATTAAAGTTTAACAAGGCTGGAATGTTGGGAAAGGGCCTTGTTATAAATAGGTAAATGCCAACCACAAGCCTCAGTACTTGATTCTGGAGGTGACTGAGAGCTACTAAAGCTTCTTGATTAGACTAGTGACATAGTTGGACATGTGCTTTAGAAGAATCACTGTCACAGAATCATAAATGCTATAATGGAAGTGTCCAACAAATTCTAGAGAGCTCTGTCCTTTGTCTATAAAGAGTTATGCTAATCTAAATCCTACATCCTTGTCTGAATTCAGAGTCCTGGAGCTGTTGTTCAGTCATGGTTGGCTCTTTTTGACCCCACGTGGGATTTTCTTGGCAAAGATACTGGAGTGGTTTGCCATTTTGTTCTCCAGCTCATTTTACAGAATGAAGAGACTGAAGTAAACAGTGTTAAGTGACTCTCTCAGGGTCACACAGCTAGTATGTATCTGAGGCCAGATTTGAATTTGAAATCTTCCTTTTTCCAAGCTCAGTGCTCTATCTACTGAGTACTGAAGTATCCTTGACTTAAATCCCACCTTTGGAATTTCCTAGTTGTGTTACTATTGATAATTATGGACAAATCTTAGCCTTGTATCCAGCAGCTAAAATAGCAACCATATTTTCCTTATCCATTTCATATGGTTGTTTTGGAAAAGACACTATGTTAAAATAAAATGTCAGCATTTTCCTCTTTAAAAAAATGTCCAATACTAAACTTTGGGACAATTTTCCCCACTTGTGCAGAATGCCAGTAACTGCTTTAACCATTACACAACCAGACACCTTTTAAATCAACTTTCTTTTTTTGAAGGATGTCTGAAATCTAACTCATCTTTGTGACTGCAGTATTTTTAAAAATGCATATGTCAAGTCCAATAGCTTGCTTTGGTCTTCTGGATGATGTCCACAATTTGACTTAAATCAAGTAAATAGAAAAGTGGGAATAACTTCTGCCTTGCAGCAATCCATTAGAAACAATTTCATCACTTAACCTTCACTGTTAAAAGGGAATCTTAAGAGCACTTTTTCTGATTCTTTAGAGTCAAAATAACAAAGCATTATCACTTACCACCAATCAAAAGAAATACTAAAAACAAACAAAACAATCTCTGGAAAAAAGCCTCTTTCATGATTTGCATAATAGGTTTGAAGAAACTCATGGTATATGCAATCAAAGAATTAATTAAATGTATTTTTAAAATACTGTGAAGTGTTATTCTTTTATTTTATGAAATATATGTTATTGGTAATGAGAAGGAAAGGGAAAATATGATTTGCTTTATTTAATTTTAACTCTAGATGACATAAAACTCTCAGATTCAGAAATTCACTCTACTAATGAAGATCAGCCCCTTTTTAAAACTCCTGGTCTAAGATAATTCTCTAGAGAACTAAGTGGTTAAGACATTTGCCCATGCTTGGGACAGCTAGATGGTGCAGTGAATGGAGTGCTGGAGTCATCTTCCTGTGCTCCAATCTGACCACAGACACTTATTAGCTGTATGACTCTGGGCAAGTCACTTAACTCTGCTTGCCTCAGTTTCCTCACCTGTAAAGTGGGCTGGAGAAGGAAAATGGCAAACTACTCCATTATTTTTGCTAAGAAAACCCCAAATGTGGTTTTATGCTTCTCACAAACTGGAGTGAGTACTGGTCATTCCTCAAATAGCTATCTTTTTAAACTACTGTTCATATTATAATGTGTTTACTATATATCCAGGACTAGTAAAGTTTTACCATGTTGCATCACTCAAGTGGTAAAGTTGACTCTTGTTTCATGATGTCTATGACATAAGAGTATAAGTTTAGGCATCTCCTATCAACCCTTGGATATGGGTCCATTAACTAAATGCAAGTCAGCCATCCAAGGACCTCTCTGGCTTGGTGAAATTGACTGTGAGGTGAGCTTCAGGATGAGGATAATTTTGGCCGTGACAACTCGTGAAGGTGGCCTGTGAAGTAATAGATGTGATTTGTTAAGCTTTCAGGGAGGGAGGACCCACAATGATGAAATCAAATAACCTTAAAAATTCACACACACACGCACACACACACACATGCACACACTCACACACACACACACATAGACACAGTGTGGTTGTGCCTTGTTCTTGGTTCTTAAGGAGGACCATGACGTCAGGAAGATGATTCTGTGACTTGCAAGTGAATTAGATTACAGGGAGGGAGGACCATACAAAGTCACCAGCCTCACTTTTTCCTGCAGAGCCTTCTGAGTCCAGTGGCTAGTTATAGATCAGGATGACTGAAGAAGGCCCGGGATGCAGTGGGAGTCCTTGGCCTTTTTCAGCAAAGGTGTTTATGAGTTCTTACTTTGACAGAGGCAATGCCCATTTAGTGACTGAGGCCATTTAAGAAGTGAGCCAAGGATTGCCTTTTTAATAAAAATAGATAGATAGATAGATAGATAGATAGATAGATAGATAGATAGATAGATAGATAGATGATAGACAGATGCATGAATGAATAAGTGAATGAATGAATACATTTAAATAAATAAATGGATCAATCAATCAAACTGGGAGGGGGAGACCCTCAGGGCTGTTTCTGGCCAAAAGAGAAACAATTACTATTTCACTCTGAACCATCATGGCCCCCAAAATAATTATTAAGTGGTGCTCAGGGGGGAGCTATTGTTGGCCAATCAGTGAGAGCTTCTGTGAATTCCATTTTAGGCATGGTTTTTAAGAATGAAATCTAGCCAACAAATTGCACAATATCAGGTTAAGCTTCAGCCTTCAAAATTTACCTTCCTTTGGGCAGAGTACCCTCAGGTGAGGGTATGAATAAAGAAATCATAGAACTTTAAAAAATCATTCATGTATATGTACATATACATGTTCGCATGTATATATCTGTATATATAATGTGTGTGTATATATACTATATATATACATATGTATGTATGTGTGTTTGTGTGTGTGTGTATATATATACATATGTGTGTGTGTGTATATATGCATATATATATATGTATATTTAAAGGTGACATCACGAATGTGATGCCATGACTTGCAAGTAAATTAGATTTAAGCGAGGGAAGGCCATGCAAAGTAACCAACCTCACTCTTTCCTCAAGAGCCATCTGGATTGTGTGCCAAGGTATAGATCAGGATCGTCCTCTTCAAGTATGACGGACAAACAACAACTTGTGAGTAGTCGGATTTGCCCTACTAGGGACCCAACTGGACAGTTGCAGTTGGGCAACGGAGTTCCTTCTTTCTTTCTTTCCTTCCTTTTTTCTCCTCTCCTGTCTCCCTCTTTCTCTCCCTCCCTCCTCTCTGTATGTCCACATAGGGTATCATACACTTCCCTGTAGGTTCTGTGATCAAATTTTGATTGCTGAAATTGGCAAGATATCTTAAGGCTTATGGGCTAGATTTCTTTCTTAAGGACCATGCCTTAAACCCAAATCACTGGCTCTCATTGACTGGCCAACGATAGGTCCCTGACCAAACCTCACTTGGTCATTGTTTGGGCCCAGCTTTCTCAGAGCCAATGTAAATAACAATTGTTTCTGTTTTCACCAGCTTTGGCCAGAAACCCTGCTGGTCTTCCCCTCCCAGATAGATTCTTTCTTTTCTTTTAACTAGATACAAATGGACATTGTTTGCCTCATGTCTTACCTAGCCATAATCACTGAATGGGCATTGACTCAGTCAAACTGAGACCTGGGAAAGATCTTAGCTTAAAAAGTCCAACGTCTCCCAATACATCTGGCGCCACTCCAGTTATCCCGATCTATAACTTGCCACTGGATCAAGAGAGAGTGAGTCTGCTGACTTTGCACAGACCTCTAGCTAATCGAACTCACTTGTAAGTCATGGCATCACCTTCCTGATGTCCTGGTCCTCTTTGAGAATGGATACACAACAACAATATGACTTAAATTTGTTTTTATTAATATCTTTTTGTTTGTACATTGCCAAATTTCTCTCAGTATCCCTTTCTTCCCCTGTGTTAGAGAGCTGTCCCACGTAAAAAGGTAAATTTTCAAGAAAAAAATGGGGAAAAACCAGCAAAACCAATCAATACACAGGGAAAGTCTGAAAACATATGTAATCTTTCACTCCTATGGACCTCCCACCTCCATTTGGTAATGGGGGAGGTATGTTCTAATATCTCTTCTTTGGGGCTATGCTTGTTCTTTAAATTATATAACATTAACTTTCCATTGTTTTATGGGCGTTTTTCTTCCCATTTGTTTTGGCTCTCCTTGCTTCACTATGTGTCAATTCATGTAAGTTCTTCCACACTTTTCTATATTCAGCATGATATTCTATTATATCACATACCAGCAACTTTTAGGTATTCCTCAGTCAACGTATATCTACTTTGTTTCTAGTTCTTTGCTACTTAAAAGAAAAAAAAAGGGCTGTCATAAACATTTTGGTGTATCAATGACCTTCATGGAATCTATGTCTAGATGCCTCGTATAGCAATTTCTGGTTAGAGTAAGGGCATTTTAGTCACTTCATTTGTATAATTCCAATTTATACTACAAAACAGTTGTATTGATGCATAGTTTCACTGACAGTGCAGTAATGAAACCATCTTCTCACAACTCCTTCAATAAAAACTTTTGCTATATTTTGTCATCTTTGCCAGTTTTCTAGGTGGAAAGTTATATTCAGAGGGTTAGCTTCATTTGGATTTCTCTTGTTGTTGAAGAAGTGAAATATTATCTTATATGGTTATTAACAGTTTTTTAAATACTTCTTGAAAACTGTTCAAATCAGAGATATTTGGACTTATATAGATATCCTGATGGCTATCTTCCTTTCAGTTTTAATATATTTCCTGTTGACTCATCTATTTCCCCTCAAGGTTTTTAACTGAGTTTTTCTCTTTTTCCCACTACTAAGATCCTTGGTAGTTTTAATATTTTTCCCCTTATATATTCATTTCACTTACTTCATGACCTCCATAGTTGATAGCAGATCCCCTAAGAACTGGACCTCAAACTCTATTCAGCTTCTGCCCACATTGGAAAATTCACATTTTCCCAGCTTCTTTCCTTGGCCCAAATGATGTTTACAGAAGAAGGGAAACATTACTGCCCCAGCTTAGTGTTAGTCCCCTTTCCTTCACGCCTGCTTCATAAGTGTCCACATAAATACAGGCACTTTGCCCTATTTTCCTCTGTTCTTTATGTCTTAATCCAATTGCTGCTGTAGCGTGCTACTATCACAGACAGAGCACACTTTTACTTTCCTACATCCCTCTCTTCTACAAGGGGCTAAACATAGGTAAAATTTCTGATTTTCCCAGAGAATGATGGGGTGGGGGAAGGGCAGAGGCAGGGTATTCTGCTAGAGACTGAAATATCATCAAGGAAATTTCTTAGCGGAACACTGAGTGTAAGACGGTGGGTTCATTTTTTTCTACTTTTCCAGATCCTGAAGGCAGGCAGGGTAGGGGGTACTAAGAGATCACATTAGGGATTAGAGTTCTCATCTATTATTTAAGATTTTTATTTTTAGTTGATTTTTTATTGTTATATGATCTTGAAGAAAAGCTGCAATTACTATGGCTCTTTTTCGCAAACTTTTTATTTTGGAGGAGTGGAGAGCTCCTGAAAACTAGAGAAAATGTCTATTACTCCAATTGTGTTCATATGATCTGGGAGTTCAAATTTGTATATGTTTTGTCACTCTTTTCTTTTATCTTATTTTTTTATTTAATATATTTAGTTTTCAGCCTTTTCACAAGAGTTCGAATTACAAATTTTCTCCCCATTTCTACCTTCCCCCCCCCACTCCAAGATGGCGTATATTCTGGTTGCCCTATTCCCCAGTCAGCATTCCCTTCTGTCCCCACACTCCCCTCCAATCCCCTTTTCCCTTCCTTTCTTGTAGGGCAAGATAAATTTCTACAACCCATTGCCTGTGTATCTTATTTCCTAGTTACATGCAAAACCTTTTTTTTGAACATCTGTTTTTAAAACTTTGAGTTCCAAATTCTCTCCCTTCTTCCATTCCCACCCACCCTCCCTAAGAAGTCAAGCAATTCAACATAGGCCACATGATATATTACGTATAACCCTTCCACAATACTCATTTTGTAAAAGACTAACTATATTTTGCTTCTTCCTAATCTGTCCTCCTTTATTGAATTTTCACCCTTGACCCTGTCCCTTTTTGAAAGTGTTTGTTTTTGATTACCTCCACCCCCATCTGCACTCCCTTCTATCATCCCCCCTTTCTTTTTTCTTCTTTCTCCTTCTTTCCTGTGGGAGATACCCAATTGAGTATGTATGGTATTCTTTCCTCAGGTCAAATCTAATGAGAGCAAGATTCATTCATTCCCCCTCACTTTCCCCCTCTTTCCTTCCTACAGAACTGCTTTTTCTTGCCACTTTTATGTGAGATAATTTACCCCATTTTTATCACACCCTATCTCCCTCTCTCAATATATTCCTTTCTCATCCCTTAATTTGATTTTATTTCTTTTGGATATCTTCCCTTCATCTTCAACTCACCCTGTGCCCACTCTCTCTCTCTCTGTATATATATATATATATATACATATATATAATATATATGTAAATGTATATATACATATACATATATACATACAGACACACTCACATATATACATAAACATATACATATGTATATATGCATATTCCCTCCAGGTACCCTAATACTGAGGTCTCATGAATCATACACATCATCTTTCGATGTAGGAATGTAAACAAAACAGTTCAACTTTAGTAAGTCCCTTGCAATTTCTTTTTCTTGTTCTTTTTCTTCATTACCTTTTCATGCTTCTCTTGATTCTTGTGTTTGAAAATCAAATTTTCTATTCAGCTCTGGTCTTTTCACTGAGAAACCTTGAAAGTCCTCTGTTTTATTGAAAATCCATATTTTGCCTTGGAGTATGATACTCAGTTTTGCTGGGTAGGTGATTTTTGGTTTTAATCCTAGCTCCATTGACCTCCAGATTATCATATTCCAAGCCCTTCGATCTCTTAATGTAGAAGCTATTAGATCTTGGGTTATCCTGATTGTGTTTCCACAATACTCAAATTGTTTCCTTC
>JAQQSZ010013017.1:0-11864 GCA_028646595.1 Phalanger gymnotis | reverse complement strand
CAGAGCAACAAATTAGCGAACCAACCTCCCCATTCCAGTACTGTGAACACAAGCCTCCAGGCCCAGTAGGCCCGCCTCACAAGAGTAGCCAGGAGGCCACAGAAAAATAAGATGGCATAAATCATATTCACCGCTCGAACTCCTGGGTCCACACAGGGGTCGGCTCTGCTTCGGATTTTTTCCATTTATAGTTTTCTCGCCTCTCCTTGCAGCCAAGCCTCTGGCGTTCTTAAGTCCCGCGTCAACGACTAGAGACCAGAGTCCAGAGACCCATTGGTTCCGGAATTGGCCCCTTTTAAGTCTTTAATCTACGCCCACAGGGGTTTCACGCCTGATAGGGCTTTGGGCCTGGGGCTTAGAGTTTAACAGGTGAAAGTACTTTCACCATAAACAAAAGCCAAACTCCTCAAGGGCACCCGTTAAACTAAGCCCATTTTGCCTTACTGGCACACCATGCCGGTTCCTGCAGCTCTGTAACCTTTTAAGCTGGCCTTTTTTTACTCAGTCCTCCTTGGCAGTCTGAGGGGGGGGAGTAATGAGGGGTTCCCCTTCCTTAGGGGGTCTTCTAGCTAAGGCTGGATGATAGCTTCTCAGATCCTTGTTCAGACATGAATGGGGTGAGATAATCTCTGAGGTCACTTCAGAAGCTGAAAGTCAGTGTTTCTGATGGCAGAGTTGTTTCTATTTGCGTCTCCCAGATTACTTGAGCACTTGGACCCTTTTGAGGTTGCTGTTGATGATTTGTTTACTCTTTATAGAATTCCTTGTTCTCTGAGACAGAAATAGACCATGTCTGTGGAGAAACATGGATGGAGAAAATGTAGTCCCTAATTCGGGGGTTTTCATTGTTTGTTCTGTTGACATTGTTCAGAAGGATTGGGGAAAGAGTTTTGCCCCAGATTTGCCAGGTTGTCAGGTTTCTGCACACCAGCAGGAGTCTGTGTGTACCTATTTGGTAAAACTGAATTGAAATTTTAGAGTATGGTCAGCTCTTTGACGGTAATAAGGAGACGTGATACATAATTATAGAAATTGAAATATGCAAATCCACAGTTTCATTAGCACCTGGAACTCCCTGGATCCACTCAGATCATAGTCTGTTTATTATTTGGCAGAGAAGTCCTGGAGCATTGCCTGTGGCACCATAGCATTAAATGGCTGACCCGAGTCATAGAATTAGTATCAAGACAGGATTTGAATCCGAGTCATTCTGACTCTGTTGTTATTGTTGTGGTTTGTCCTTCATGCTCCAAGAGGACCAAAATAACATCACTTTGTTGAGGTCAAGGTACAGAGTGTCCGACTGTGGCTGATAAGACAAATATGAGCTCAGAAGGCTCTACTGTGGGTTGGGCACGAATAGTCCACATGAACATTTGGTGTGGAGATGTCTCTAAATTTATGCATCTCTTGTTGCTTTTGAGCTACTGCAATTCTGCTTCACTCATAGAGCACAGTGCCTTCTTGGATGAAGGCGCACCACACAGGGCAGTCCTGTCCAGTGTCTCCCAAGTCACACAATTTATTTCCAAGTTCTTCAGAGAGATTTTGGGAGTGTCCTTGTATCTCTTCTCCTGACCTCCATGTGAGCACTTGCCTCATGTGAATTCTTCATTAAATAGTCTTTTAGGCAAGCAAACTTTTGGCATTTAAACAACATGGCCAGTCCATCAGAGTTGTGCTTTCTTCAGTAGAGTTTGAATGCTTGGCAGTTTGTCCAAGCAACACTAGAAAAGCTAAGCCCCAGGTCCTCAGTGTCTGTACCTTATGCTGCCGGGCGATCTTCAGAATCTTCCTAAGACAATTCAGATGGAAGTGATTCAGTTTCCTGGCACGGCACTGGTAGACTGGCCAGGTTTCACAGGCATACAACAATGAGGTCAGTGCAACAGCTCTATAGACCTTCAGTTTGCGAGAGCCCAATACCTCTTCTCTCCCACACTTTCTTTCAGAGCCTCCCAAACCTTGAGTTAGCTCTGGCAATGTGTACATCAACCTCACCATCTATGTGCATATCCCTGGAAAGTATACTGCCAAGGTAGGTGAACTTATCCACAGCATTGAAATTTTCTCCGTTTGCTGTAACCAATGGTTCCACATATGGATAGTGTAACACTGGCTAGTGGAGAACTTCTGGGTTTTTGTTGGTTTTGGTGTGTGTGTGTGTGTGTGTGTGTGTGTGTGTGTGAATTGTCAGGCCAAAATTAGTACAATGGGCTGAGAATTGATCCATACTCTGTTGCATCTCAGCCTCATAGGCTTCATTTAGTGCACTCTGTGAGCAAAGTGTCACATACCGACTCTCCTTCCACTTTAGTCTTGGTTTGTAGCCTTTTTGAGTTAAATAATTTACCATTAGTGCAGTAGACTCTAATCAATCCATTGACAAACATTATTAAGGGCTTATTGTGTGCCAATAATTATAGGAGGAAGTAGAACTAGAAAGTCAAAATACAAACCATCCCTGCCCTCCAGCAGTTTTCATGTTATTGTAAGGGAGGTACATGTATTGTGAGGGAGAAAACATGGATACCTATATACTAACTAAATATAGCATGATAGTTTTAGACAGGAAGTAGTAGCACCTGTGGTGACTAGGAAATGCCTGGAGTTGGAATTGCCATTGGAGCCCAGCACTCTAGCCACCACTAGCCTCATCAGGCAAGTCTTCCCACGTGCAGTCTGGGTCCCCAGAGGGTAGTTAATTATTACTCTCCTCAGGATTCTAAGATCAACCCTGAAGGTTGTTGGTGTTTGTGATAGTATCACTCATGAGCCCCCAATAGTGGACTTCCAATTATCAATAAAAAACAATTGAAGCCTATTAGTTTGCTTGCGATCTGTTGGCTAATTATCTCCTGCCCATCCAGGGCATGATTTTATTCATTCCTATACATCTTCTCCATCTTGTCAGCTGATGCCCAAATCCTAAACTCTAGAACTCTCAGCTTACTTACAAGGTGACTGCCAAGACTAGAAACATCCCTATTAAAGGTAACACTCATTTCTGACCTAATCTCATAAAAGGATATTCAAAACACACAAATTAGTGAGGGTCTCAAGGTCCAATCTCAGGCTTACCTAGGTAAGTCCATATCTCCTGCTGCCACATGCTTCTGCAAAACACCAGAGCAGAGAAGAGGTCTTTCCCCTCTCTCCTTTATTTTCTGGAAGTCCAAGAGAGAAATAGCACTGGAAAGAATCCTATCAGGAAGGGTAAAGCCTCATCCTTAGAGAGCACAGAGCAGGGAGGTTCCTTCTGCTTGAAGAGATCTCACCCTGCCCTGCTATTCTCCTGTTTCTGAGTGAATAGTTAGAAGGAAGATACCACTTCTGCCTCTCATGCTGGGACTTCAAGATGATCCCTAAGGAGCTTTCTGGCTCTGATTAGGAATGGGGAAGGCCCAGAATGGGCTCAGAAGTCTTTCTATTTGAGAAGACTTTTCTGACTACTTCCCTACCTCAACTAGCTTTATTATTGTCCTCTGTGTCATCTCTGCAATCCATATTCCCATCTGGAAAATGGAGATAATTCTTGTTTTCCATAAAATTGCACACTTGAATACATAGCATGTGCATGTTTCAATGCATTCAGATGCAACAGAGTGCTAGTTTACACAAAAACTTCCAGGTTCTTACACAACAAATCTTTGTAGCAGCATGTGCTCCTTTAGCTAGACTTTTACACCTTGAGCTCAGGTTTCTACTTTGATCTCACCTAAGGTGGGCAGGGCCAGAGAGTCAGAGTCCTTCCAGCATCGGCAGCAGTTCACATTACTCAGCATTGCTGTCACAGAGAGAAACCACCTCAGAATGATGGCTCAGCCCACGTGATTAGCACAATGAAGAACAGAATTGCCATCGCTATTCATTCCAGGAGGGGGTATCCAAGGCGGCTTTAAAGAGTATTCATTGGCCTTCATTCAATGCTGCCCTATAATCATCTCCTAAATGTTTTGGCATCATTGATCTTGGATTTTTGGAGAAAGCTGGTGGCATCTGAGCAGACTTTCTGTCCTGAGGCCAGAGCTGAGGCCCAATTGTAGGGAACTGTGGAGAAGGGAGTTGTCAGGAGATAGAGGCAAATCCCACTGGTCTCCCTTTAAGATGCTGGAGGAGGGGCAAATGAAAAGGAATAAGAGGGACAATCCTGGGAGGTGCTTGCTCCTCAAGGCTGGAGGGTACATGTTCTTTTCCCCCAAGACAGGAAACCATTAAGTTTATTTTCCAAGAAAGGGAGCCATTGGCAAACAAGGACAATGCTAAGAGTATAGGGGTAAATGCAAGCGAATTTATGGAGAAGAGGGGAAGAACTTAGGATTTTCAACTGTGGTGGAATTTAATGATCATGGGGTTCAATCTTGTAATTGGACAGAAAGTATAAAAAGGTTGAATTGGACAGATAAGAGACTTACTTTGAATGATTTTTCATTTTCCTCTGAGACAGGAGGGAAGGAAGAACAGCTGGTTATAGCGATATTTTGAGATGGAGCAGTTAATGTAGAGACAAAGCTATTTTGAGGTGCAGAGGAGGGAGGATGAAGGAATTCTCTCCAGATGGCCTAAGTGTTCCCAGAAAAGCAAGAGGTACTGTTATTTGCTCTCTCTCTCTCTCTCTCTCTCTCTCTCTCTCTCTCTCTCTGTGTGTGTGTGTGTGTGTATGAGAGACAGACAGACAGACAGACAGAGGAAAAAAAGAAAGGCCAACAGAGACACAGAAATACAGAGAAAGATGAACATAAGGTGCAGTAGGTGGACAGGAGGGGATGGAGGTAGGTGGGGCTTCTGAAATGTAGAAGAGGTTTATAATGGGCAGGGAAAACAGTGGGCCAAGAACTTCCCTGAGCTCATGGCAAGAGGCAATGAAGGTCCAGCCAAGGATGCACACCTTGCATGACTTAGTGAGCTTAGCTTGCTCAGTTTCCTGATCTCCAGCAGCTTTCTCTGACTGGGGGCAGGAGCAAAAGGAAGATGTGGGGGTGGGGGTTGGGTGGTCAGGCCTGGGACTTGGCCATGGTAGACAGTCAAGTAAGTGAGGGGTTCAATGAGGGGGCAAGATGGGGATGTATACTTGGGCATGCTGGGCTTGAGAAAGACAGTGGCATCCTGGGAGTGAAGGAGGTCATGTTAGAAAACAGGAGAGAGAGCAAAGAGCAAGCCTTGGGAACAGCTGAGTTTGAGGAGAAAGAAGGAGACAGAGATGGGAAGGCCAGAGAGCAGAGACAGAACAAGTGAGCAGGAAACATGGGCCTTCTTCTGTCCTACAGGCTCCTGTTTCAAGGTGGGGAAGGGTAGAAGGCACATGGCCAAGGTGTCACCAGCAAGAGTCAGTGCCGCTTCTGGCCCTGGGAACTGGGCAGATGTTCTAGAACCTCAACTTATCTTACAGGCTGGATTTACAGATATTTCTTGAGCCTTCCAGTGCCTCCACTGGAAGGGTACTGCCTCATCATTGCCCAGACCACTTCCCACTCCCAAGGGTTCTCATGTGGAGGGTCATGCATCCAGCAAACAGATATTGAGGGCCTCTCAGGAAAACCTGGGGAGCTGGTGCAGGTGAGAAAGAGTTCATGTCCTAGAACCCTTTGGGGCAGACTGCTTTATCCATGACATCTACCCTCGTTCTGCTCTTTTACTTAAAGCTAGTATGCCCAAACTGGAAGCAACAGCAACTGGAAATGGGGCCCAGGACCCTCGGGAAAACCTGCTTTAATCAGTTAAGCATTTGCAAAAATAAATCAGACTGGTTTTAAGTTGTTTCTTTGTTCAGTTGTTTCAGTCATGTCTGACTCTTTGTGACCCCATTTTGGGTTGTCTTGTCAAAGATATTGGGGTGGTTTGCCATTTTCTTCTCCAGCATATTTTACAGATGAAGACACTGAGGCAAACAGGGTTAAATGACTTGCCCAGGGTCCCACAGCTAGTGTCTAAGGACAGAGTTGAACTTACAAAGATGAGTCTTCCTGACTCCAGGCCTGGCACTCTATTCACTGAGCCATCTAGCTGCTCTAATTTTTTCATTGGATTATTAACTAGAACTTAAAAAGATCCTGTGTGAGATTTTGTCAATCTGTTTATTTATCAGGCCAACCACACCAGTACGGGATCTGGGACTGGAGTCCTTGCTGTCCAGGGCCATTTCTAGCCTTTGTGGTCAACTCCCTCCCCAAGATGTTCCAAGGGAACTATAGATGGTCTGCAGGCAGACTTTTACCATTATCATAATGGTTAGCCAATATGACGTATCGTTTAATATATGAATATATGTTAAATTAATATATAATAATTATAGTGGTAGAATGATGGGAGCTCAATGCCTTCTAAACTGTCAAAGTTTATAAGATTATCACCTGGACAATGGGATTGAGGGAAAGTGAGAGAGAGAGGGACAGACAGACAGACAGATAGACACAGAGTCAAAGACAGGGAGAAAGGCAGAGAGATAGAGACAGAGAGAGAAGAGAGACAGAGATACACACAGAGATTCAGAGAAGGAAAGGGAGAGAGAGAGAGAGTGAGAGAGAGAGAGAGAGAGAGAGAGAGAGAGAGAGAGAAGGAGAGAGGGTGAGAGAGGGAGAGAGAGGAAGAGAGGGAGAGAGAGAGGGAGAGAGGGAGGGGGGAGAGAGAGAGAAAAAGGGAGAGAGAGACAGACAGACAGACAGACACACCCACACAGACACAGACACACACACACAGATACTTTCCTGACTCCAAGAGCAATTCTATTTCCCAAGTCCCTTGTAGTTGGATTACCCTACCACATGAATAGGTCTCTGAAGTAGCTCACTCTTTTCATCCATTCCTGTTTCCTTAGCCAATCATATTCTGTTGTTTGCATGGTTTATCTGTCTTTACCCCGTAATCAAAACTCTTAATTCTTCTCCAATTGTTTGACTTGTTAGCACATAGTTTATGCTTCTGATTGATTCAGCAGTTATCTGAGCCTTCTGGGATTAATTGGAGTGGAGGTAGAGCACTATGCTTACCCAGAAATAAATACCAATCAGATCTGTCAGAGCTTAAATGCCACAACATTCCATTAAAGCCCTAGGGTTTGATATATTTCCCCAAGGAATCCATCCCTTCTCTGACTCCTAGTCTGCATCTCAGTACTGGGCAAGGTTTCCTTTGGATTTACAGGTATTTCTGGTGCCTTCCAGTGCCTCCACTGGAAGGGTACTGCCTCATCGTTGCCCAGACCACTTCCCACTCCCAAGGGCTCTCATGTGGAGGGTCATGCATCCAGCAAACAGATATTGAGGGCCTCTCTGGTTGAGCAAGCACTTGGCACCCAGGGAGACAGGAACAAGTCAGCAGGAAAAACAGGCCCTGTTCTGTCCTACAAGGACTCCCATTCCAGGTGAAGGAGGTGAAAAGCACATAGCCATGGGACATTGTGGAGAGTAAGTTGCTGACTTCTGTGACCCAGAGCTGCTTCCTCTGGGTGGGTCCTTTCTTTCCCTCATTGTCCTCCCTTCAATGAGTCCCTAAGATGTCTGGTGCTTTTCTCCTCTTCTCCTACAGCCAATCCTAATTTCTGGAAAGATTCTGAAGTCAGACACATTCCATTGGGATCCAGTCATCCCCTTTCCAACATGACAACCTCCTTGTGCACTGAGCTCTTCACCAAAATTGAATCAGACCAAAATCAAACCAGGAACAAAGGAAGAAGAGAAGAGAGAGAGAGAGAGAGAGAGAGAGAGAGAGAGAGAGAGAGAGAGAGAGAAAAGAAGAAGAAGAAGAAGAAGAAGAAGAAGAAGAAGAAGAAGGAGAAGAAGAAGAAGAAGAAGAAGGAGGAGGAGGAGGAGGAGGAGGAGGAGGAGGAGTAGGAGGAAGGAAGGAAGGAAAGAAGGAAGGAAAGAAGGAAGGAAGGAAGGAAGGAAGAAAGAAAGAAAGAAAGAAAGAAAGAAGAAAGAAAGAAAGAAGAAGAAAGAAAGAAAGAAAAGAAATATATGGAAGGAAGAAAAGAAAGAAAAAAAGAAAGAAAAGAAAGCAAAGCAAAGCAAAGAAAGCCATTCATGCCCTTGGAGGGTTCTGAAGTCTCTACCTGCTTCAAGGCTCTGATTTTATCTTCTGCTTTATCCTGGAGGGGGAAGGAGCGAGGGTAGTTTTTTTTCTTTTTAAATTAGGCATTTATTAAAATGACATAGTAAAAACAGCTGTTATAAGACATTCTCCCCCAAAGCCTGGGGCATATTTTCTCATGAATGTGCACTATTTCCTTGAGAAGAATGGACTCTGAGGACAGAGGTAGTGAGGCAAACGTGTAGAAGGCATGTGTAGTAAAGGGTAACTGACAGCTACGTGATCCAGAAATGCTTTGTCTCTCGTAGAGTCTTCACACATCGTTGCTCGGCTGAGAGAGAATCTTGGACTCCCCTTCTGTGAAAATAGTACTCTTCTTCTTTGGTGACTTGAATTTCAACTTTGAAGAATGACTTAGTTGTTGAATGGCAGCTTCTGCAACTGGATCAGAATCATTTGACCCCGACAATTCTGTATCTGAAGAGGAGAAAGTACTGTGGCAAGAAATTTCTTGGACCAAGATATCCTTTCCAATGACTTTGACTTTAATAGGAGTTTTCACAGAAAAATCAGAATTCAATGCAGGAAATCTACCCACATCCAGTCCAGGATTTGTTTTCATAGCAGTTATAGAAATGACCATCGGGGCACCACTAGTAGTCTCACAGGGCATCACAGTTTGGTCTTTTTCTATCTGCAGAAGGAACAGGAGGAGGAGGAATTTTCCATGATTTTGGTTCATTTGGTTCCATGTAAAAGAATTCTGCAGTGATAGAGCCGAACATGATGTGATCACGGCTGTACCCACTGTTCAGAGCAAAGCACTGTTGTCCAGAAGGCTTTTTCTTGAATACGTCTATAGGAACAGTTGCTAAAGCAAAGAATAGACTATCTTTGGACTTCCCATCTTCTAAAACATGCATTTGTAACTCTTTGGATTTGGCATTTAATTCAAAAGTGAACACCTCATCCCAAGTGAAATTTGTGGTGCTTTTGGTTACTGAGCTGAAGAACTTCTGAGAAGGATCATTTAACTGAGTCATAAATACGTAGTTAAGGCTGCCTGAAGAACCAGGACTATTCAGCAGTGTTGCTTGGATATTCTTTACCAAGTTTTAGTTTATGAACCCTTGGGGGTTTAGGAGGGCACAAGTCCTGAGGAAGTGTTGCGGTAGACTGCGCATCTTTTGCATCTTTTACATCCATAATTTTTGTGCTCAAAACCACTGATGGGGAGACTGAACTAATTAGATGTTTCAATATATCTTTGAGGGTTTTGGGTAGTTCAAGTGTCCCAATTATCTGATCCTCCTGCATTGCTTTAGGTTGGATTTTTACATTTCTCCCCAAAGCATTGAGGAAGAACCACTTTATCAATATATCTTCTCTTTTCTCTTTCATTTGAAGTTCCAGCTGTAAATGAAATGGAGATAACTGTACATGATATGACTGACGTTTTGAAGCATCAGATGAGGCAGAGAGCACATGGACAATAAACTGAATTGAATCTCCGCCAACGTTATAGGACACTGCCTTCTGGACAGACCTGGCAACATTCACAACTGGCTGAACTGCTAGCTCTAAGGGTTTTTGAACTTGGTCTTCTTCAAATGTAAGAAAGAGTGAGTGGTCCTTCATCCAGAACCCCCAGAAAACCAAAAGGGAGAAGATTATTTTGTCAGTGCTCTGTGCTGCAACAATCCTCAGACAGATGGAGAAAGAGGAGAAATTGATGGCAGTACACTAGGGGTGTGTGTGTGTGTGTGTGTGTGTATGTGTGTGTTAGTTTTATTTTGCCTTCTGCTCTTCATTGATTGCGATTTCCCCAGCTCATAGGGACCACTAAAGATGCTGCCTGACTTTTATCCAAATTGAGCCTTTGTTGAAAGAATATTTTCCTGTGTTTTGCAGGTGAGAACTCATTTCCTATTCTCCTGTGGGTACACAAACTTCTTTGACTCCTTTCTTGTTTTTCTACAAAAAGCCCTGACATGCCCCCTTAGAACTAGGTTTCAAGGGGGCTAGAGACATTCTCATTCACCAGGGGAGGCTGAATGTTAATGGTATCCAGGGTCATGTCTTAGTTACCATTGGGCAAATGGTCCATAAGTGCTTAGTTCACGTGATGGTTGTCTTTCTTGGAGAGCCATCAGTGACCCCTGCGAAGTTAGACAAGAGGAAAGGGCTGAAAAGCATTGATACTGACAGAAAGCTAGGCTGCTATCCTGGTGCCCAAGACTGGAGGGCGCAGCCTGTGTGAAGTTGTTCTTGTGAGGTCCTGGGCTAGGGTGCTGCTCTTCCTCCCATTACTTTGTGTTCAGGGCCCATCTTTGTCTCCTGTAATGAAACCAATATGTGCTCACTGATGTTTACTTCCTGACCTTGGGTCCATATGTGGCAATTGTTAGACTTGTGCAGAGCTGCTTGTTTGATTCTGATAAGCAGTCCTCATGGACAGTGGAATGGGGTGGCATGGCATCCACCAGCAGGGGCATGGAGTGGAGAGGACATTTCGCAGCTGTGGTGGGCCAGCCCAGTCATGACAAATGAAAGTAACCTAGGATGGATTTCTTCAGAATACTCAGTCCTAGCTGGGATTTGAATGTCTCTGGGTGCTAGAGACAAACATCATGACCATGTATTACCCTCAGCTCCTGGCAGACCTTGAGAGTCAACAGAAGGCTTGCCTTCTGATTTGTACTAGCCAAAGCCTCATTGAGCCTCAGTTTCATCCTCTGTACAATTGGGGTCACGCAAGCAACCAATTAACAAATATTTATTAAGTGCCTACTATGTGCCAAACACTGTTTTAGGAACTGAGATTACAAGTGCAAAGAATGGGAAAATCTGTTTATAGGGAGCTTTCGTATTCATATATAGTCAGCACACATAAAAAGTTTGTACAAATACACACAAGGTGTTAAATGCAAGATTGCCTCAAGGGTGGTGGGGCTAGAAGTTGGGAAAGCCCTGAGAAGCTTCATGCTGAAGGTGGTATCTCAGCAGCATCTTAAAGGAAGAGGAAGTGTGGAGGGCATCCATTTGCAGGCATGGATGGTGATATAACACTGACTGCAATGCTTCAAGGGGTTTGTTGTTCTTGTTTGTTTTCATTTTTGCTTTTAGATCACCTATAATGAATGCTTACTTTGGTAGTTCCTAGTATGTCTACATCCAGTCAAGATGCTCCGTGTTCCAGGAGCCCAGCCAAAATGACCATTGGCAGGAAGTGGTCTCTACTTTGGGAAGGTGATAGAACAGATTTGAGATTTGCTGTGTTCTCTTCCAATGGGTGAAATAAAGTATCAAGGAGAGAGGGCTCAGACCAGATGGCTACCCAAGCTCCACAGGCCCTGGTGGGCATGTCCATAGATTCTTTGTCCTGGTTTCTATTTTGATTTCTTGACAACACTGCCTCAGTAGCCTGGGGAAGGAGAGGGGAGCCCCTATTATGTGCCTGCAGGATACCAGAGGGGAGAAGTACGTGACAGTAGATTGAGTAGATGTTGAGTATCAAAACCTAAGCCTGCTGGTGATGAGATTTCAGATGATCATCTTATCCTTGGATGGGTCTGGTGTTCCTTGGAGTTGAAGTCAAGCAGAACTACTAGGGGAAAATCAAGTCAAAAATGGATGCAGACAGTATCCCAGAAGACAGCTGGACATGAGAGCTGGGGCCTCTCAGGTGAAATTATTTAATTTATATTTAATATGTTTAGTTTTCAGCATTGATTTTCACATGCGTTTGAATTACAGATTTTCTTCCCATTTCCACCCCCCCCACTCCAAGATGGCGTACACTCTGGTTGCCCTGTTCCCCAGTCTGCCCTCCTCTCTGT